>JARYGA010051714.1:0-102773 GCA_030545235.1 Helianthus tuberosus | reverse complement strand
GAAACCCTCACGGCTGAACAAACATGATTACTTTCATCAGATTGAAAAACGGTTTTCAAACTGTTAAGATCAATGGGTTGTAAATCATGGGGGTACGTTATATTTTCTGCAAATCAGAGCACTTGAAGCAGAAAATGGATGGCAAGACAAAGCTATCAGTGTTGGTTGTCAAATTTTTCTTTAAATGGTTTTGCATTTTAGGGGGAGAAAAATTGTCATTAGAAAATACAAAAACATTTGAAAATTTGAAAAAGTCAAAAACATGATAAAAAATTCAAAAATTTGAGTTTTGCGTAAAAAGAGGAAATGATAGTACATCAGTAGACAGTTTCAGTACGCTAAAGAAATGGAAAGTTTAAATGTGTTAAACGATCTCACTGTGGATGTGTCGATAGGTTTTTATACATTTAGTAAACTTTTTCGGGATATAAACCTAAATTTCATACTTGCTTATTTCGTGGGGAACACTACTTGGATATATAGGTAACCCCTGAAATCTCGTTTGAAAGGTCTCTTAATCTGATATACTAGGTCTTTATACTCAATGATGTCTGGGGTATTATTCCGGGACTTCTGCTGAACGGTAGTTCTGACCTAGTCCTCGAATAATACTTTCCGCATATGCTTGAAACATAGCATCACCCTCAACATATATTATAAGACAATAAAATTGCTTAGCAATGCTGTTGTAAAAAAGATCCTCTAAAGGGACACACCCACAAGTTGAGTCATGATCTCTCTGCTGAACGATGGTTCTGACCTGAGCTCTCATGATTCTTCATAATTTATTAACCCCTTACAGATATCATTTGTGTTATAATTACCTGTAAGACTGAATATTGGGATCTGGATACGGGAGTATATTCAAGAGGTGGAACACATGAATGGGTTTAAGTTCTTAAAATACCTAATTCGTATCCTGAATCAGTTGAAGTTTGTATGAAAATTTAAGTGGATCAGTATATCGACAATCTAAGTGAATTGTTTAATTCTTATTGTGTAACTAAGCTCAACGGTACTTGTGACTTGTCAAAAACTGATATGATCCTCTGTCGCATACTCAAACAAAAATATTGTCTGTAAATATGTTTGTACATATTTCTTTACTGCTTTATGTTTTCAGAAAATACAAAAAGATTTTGATTTCTGCTTTATTTTCGACAACTGATGTCTGAGTGCTGAGTTTCAAAATCTAAGTAAGCTGATCGTGTTTCTGAAAATAAAACAAGTTCATTAATTTGAAACTTGAAGTTTTTTTTTTTAAAACAAAAAAAAACAGTTTGTGATATCTCCAAGGTCATTAAGTTGGACTTGGATGATTAACTGTGGGGGAGTTGGATTCTTATATTGTTATAAGTGTTAGTTTCCGATACGATTCGATGAAACTGCAAAATTTATGAGAAGTGATTTTGAGGAGATTGAATTGTCAGATTACAATATCTGAAAGATTAAAAATGTTGTTACTTATAGTTGTATGAGTGATTGCAGGAAAAGTCCAGACTACAATCCCGAGAGCAGAGTCTAAAGGGGGAGTCTGAAGACAAGCTGATAGTTATGAAGAGCTTGTAACCGGAAAGAAAAGGTGACGATCCCTAAAAGCACGGAAGCTTGAAGAAAGGGGGAGCCTGAAGAAAAGGAGTCTGATCGAAAGGATGAGCAACGGAAGCTCAAAGACAGATCCACGGGGATTTTGTTCGAGAAAGAGGGAGTCTGTGGTTGCTGATAATATCACATTTTCAAGAAGACTCAGAGAGAAAGAAAATACAAGACGCTATGAGATTGACTGCGGCAATATCCAAGGGGGAGTCTGTTAGTGCAATATGTGTCTATCGCCTCCGTCAATCAGAACCGTAGCAGAAAATGAAAAATACTAGACTTTATGATGTAATAGTTAGTAAAAAGGGCAAGGTGGCGTTATTGTAAATAAGGAAAACCTCCTTATAACCTTGTGCCTATAAATAGAGCCTTAGACTTAAGAATTAGGACTTTTTCCATTTAGAGCATTTGGAGAGCTAGAGATCTAGAGAGAGATTCTAGAGAGAGAAAGCTTGTCCACGTGATTCAGGTTCTTGTACTCTATCAAATCTATCAAAGAATCACAGTTTATTTTACTGTTCGTGTGTTCGGTCTCACTCGTGCACGGATTCCGCACGTCGTACGAGTCGGTTAGCAATCGAAACGGAGTCAAACCGGTCCTAACAATGATGTTAGTGTCTAAATTGTGATTAGAATCCTCATATTAGATAATAAAAGTATGCTACTTGAACCATTTTACATGAATCATAATTACCATGAATTGGGTTTGGTGTAAAAAGAATGGAAATGATGATAAATTCATGTTAAAAATGAAGCTTGATATCATCATGTGTTAAGAAAGATTAATGTAGTGTTAATTCGATGAATTATGGTTATAAAACTTGGTAAACAAAGTGAATAAACGGTAGCCTAAGTATGATGCTACCGTGTATTTGACCAAGTAGTTAAATGAGTAGTAAAGCTACATCATGTAATCACTTATGATTAATAGGCCGTTGACTTTAAACAGTCAAACCGACCTATAATACGATGAATGATAATTCTTGAATATAAAATGCGTAGGGTGGAATGATCGTATTAAGTTATGACTAAACTAACCACCTTGTGAAATGATGAATAATAGTTGGCGCTTAAACAAGCTAGGTGAAGCTTGGAGTGAAAGCGGGTCAAACGAATCAAGAATGAAGGGAAAAGCATAATTCGGATGCAAGGTAAGTATAACTTACACTAGTCTTATATTTTAGAATATTCTCTTATCATATTAGTTACGAATAAGATAAATATATAATTGAGGTATGATGTTCCGGCGTGTAAACGTACGGAACAAGATAGTCGAGTATGACAAGAAACCATGTTGATGGTTTAAAAGGAGTTAAATCTGTAATTTGATCATTTTATGACAAATGGAAAATAAACTTTTGAATGGTTGCCTTATAGGGTAAACCAAAACAAACAATAAGGGTAAAACGGTAAATTAGTCATGCATCGACCATAACTATTGGCTTTAAAAGACACTTATGAAGTAAGCCTTAATAGGCCGAAAAGTGTTAAGAAATGAATTATAAGTAAAGCGACCGCACGATGTAAATTGGAGCGAGTCATATAGTCGAGATGAAAATACATGTCATCTCGCCAATATAATCGGTCATTTAGACCAAACGGGTCGAAGGGTGAAGATACCACCTTTTGATAATAGCGACTAATGATTCTTGTCGAGTTATATGATTTCAGGAATAAATGTAGAAATGATATTTGCATCGCTACTATTTAGCGAATATTATAGCAAGGCATTAAATCAGGTCAATACAGTGACCCGAGCCAGGTATGTGTAATAGAGTAATGATTCATTGAGAACGTAAGGTTCAATGAGTATTTAATGAAGTCTTAGATAGACAATGGGTTACTTAAGTGGGTAAACCGAATGTTTTAAAAGAGGGTAGTGGCGTTTTGAAAAGCATATTGACTTTTCGAGCAAGATCATAATTCAAAAGAAGAATCATGGGTCAAACATGCTCTCAAAAGACCTTGTCGTAATTGAAAGACTAAAAAGGACCAAAACGCCCTTGTTAGCTAATTCGAACAAACAACCTTTAAAGGTTGTTTGGAAACAAGTTTTATGATTAAGTAAATACTTAGATTAAGTATAGAAGTTGAAAGAGGTATTATATTAGTCAAACGGTACTATTTGAGTTTTTACCGTAAAATAATGATTCGAGAGGTAAAATTTGGTTTATATAGATCACCACATCAAACCCGCCATAAACACAATTGTGGTGGGATATTATAGGATAAGAAATGTGGTGATGAAATACTAGAAACAATCGAAAGCGATTTTAGGCTCGAAAGTGCTTAAATACCCTTAACGGGTCAAAATAAGCATACAAGCGAAAACGGGTTTAAATTGTGTAATAAACCTATGATTAGAACCTAATATGGTAGGTAACAGTAATTTGTAGAAGTTTATGTAATATAGGAATCAAACAAATACGTTTGTTTGATAAAATGCATAAACGGGTTAAAATTCGGTAAAAAGGTAACGAGTCAAAGGCTTAGAAGTCTCAAAATTTCTTATGTTGGATGTAGGATTTTAACTCCATAAGATGGAGGATTAAATTACGGACGCGTAGGAAAAAGAATCGGGTAAAACGGATCAATAACGAAGAAGTTATGGCCGTTTCCGTAAAAACTAGCATAGCTGATCTGAACTGCAACCTGCTGGAAACTGGTTTCCCAGGCGACACGCGAAGGAACAACATGGTTCCTCCGCGACACGCGACAGAACCCTGATTTAGCTAAAAAAAATTATTTTAATCAGTTTCGCTTCCCGGACTCGTTTAAATACGTTCTAAGTTACATATGACTAATCCAACTCATGTTTTATGAGTTTCGACTAATCCAACTCATGTTTTATGAGTTTCAAGTATGATTTTAGCACCGGAGGATGATCAAGCACAACGAAAAACCGAACACGATCAAGAAATAAGCTTCCGCACTATGTAACGTTGTTTTGTTAAATGACGAACTCAAACATGTTATTTTGTATAGTTTTAATTCTGTAAATAAAGTTTAATGAAACCCGTATTTTTAATGTATTGAAATTCTAATTACCCGTTTATTTTCGTAAATTATACGAAAATTGTTAAATAATAATAAGGGCGTTACACTAGGGTGATGCCTCCCTGAAGTTCTTATGAACTTCATGGGTGATGTCATCCTAGGCAAGAACGGCTCAGATCTGAGTAATTTCCATACGTTTTTACATAAATCAAGTCTAAATCTACTTTTTTTAATCAAGAAGTTGTGTGATTCCTAAGGATTCGAGGTGTCTTGAAGATGAGGTCACCCTAAGTTCATATGAACTTCAAAATGTGACCTCATTCTCATCATAAACGGCTCGAATCTAAGTAATTTCACCTGTTTTATAACAAATCTCACCAAACCTAAGTTGCCTAGCCATAGTGTGTGTGATTTCGGGTTAAACTTGAGAAAAGCCATCAAGAACGGCCAGATCTGATGGAACGGGGTGGTTCCCGGCCGCTAGAACGGGTCAGACTTGATGGAATTTCGGTTGTTTAGCATGAAGGAACACTGTCCCAATCAAAACCGCGGAAAAACCTTCAAAATTAGTCGAATATCAGCTGGATAGGCTGCCAGCCGATCGGACAGCAGCCCAGTCGATCGGACAGGCTGCCAGCCGATCGGACAGCAGCCCAGTCGATCGGACTCGGACAAGCTGCCAGCCGATCGGACAGCAGCCCAGCCGATCGGACAGGCTTCCATCCGATCGGACAGCAGGCCATCTGATCGGACAACAGGCCATCCGATCGAACAGGAGGTTATCCGATCGAACCACTGCCATCCGACTGGACCAGCCCATCCGATCCATATTGCCATCCGATCCATGTGTCATCCGATCGGATGAGCCCATCCGAACAGATGAGCACGATCCGACCGGATAACTGACTTTTCGATGCTATTCTCGCTTAACCGTGCATCGTTTACTATATCCTTAACGATTAACGCAGACGTACTCGCAACCGACTAAATCAAGTTGTATTCTCGCTAAATACGCACTGTGAGTATACTTGAACCCCTTTTAACCGCATTTTGGGTGTAACATACGTTTCTAACAAATCGAACTTATCAAACGAATTATTCAATCAATCGAATTATCACTTGCGAATAACTGTTATGCATAGATATACGTGTTGCTAGTTGCATATGTGCTAGGGCTTATACTCGCGACGTCCCACCAAGACTAGTATAGTACTATTGCGCCCGACGGGGTCTAGTTTGCCATCGCATATTCGAGCATCGAGGACTTAGTTTGTAGTATCAGTTTTGTGAGTATATATGTCGGAACTTGTGCCGGCTTACTACTCATTATTGTGGTTGTGTTGTTTCGAGATCCGTATTCTATCCACGAGATTATCGATTCCGAGTTAAACGTGGAATGTCGTCTCGAACCGTCCACTGATCGGGCTTGGGTGATTCCTGTCCGATCAGGAGCACCAAGTATTGACGAGGTTTCTGTTGCTTAACACGTTATCAAAATATCTCGATAAAACGAAAAACTATCAAAAACAACCAAGTGTAAGACGAACAGGTCGACCAGGACGGAGTGTCGTCCGAACGGACAACCAAACCGTACGACTGGCCACCCGTACGACTTGCACCTTGGTCCCACACTCAACCATTTTTGCCAACATTTGAAGTCTGAGTTTTGAACGACTTGTTGTCTGATCGGACTACCATCCGATCGAACTGCCAATCGAATCATGAGACATTAAACTTCACCACTTAAACAATTTTCAACATGTTATGCGTAACGTTTTCGAACTCTATATGCTATTATCAAACTTGTATGCTCACCTTTACACTATGTGTATTGACTGTTACTTTAACGTATGTGACAGGTGCTTAAGTTGTTTTCACTTAGTTTGCTGTGAACTTGAGGCAAGGAAAGGTCTAGGATGCTCTCTGTGCTGTGATGAAATCCAAGCTAGGAAAAGAGGTCCTAGAAACCAATAAATAAGCTATCGAAGTATAAATCTGAGTTGTCGGAACAGAACTACTTGACTAGATTTTGTCTGTAATAATTATATTATCACTTATGACATCGTATGGGACGTGTTGCTTAAATATTTGGTAAATATAGTTGTTATGGAAACTTCTGGACAATCTGTTTCGCTCAGTGCCACGCCCCGATGTTTCCTCCATCGGTTGGGGTGTGACACCCACCCGCCCGTAGACACAACGGTAATATTACCGGTAAATACATTTTTCTTAAATATCGTGGTTTAGTGTGAAAAGAAAAAGCTAAGAAACCAAATTAAATTTCTTATGATGTTGCCAATGACCTCTAGCTCAAGTGGTAGGAGGACTTGAGTTATTCTTTGAAGACTCAGGTTCAATTCTCATTTGGTGCAAAAACGGAGTGAGGCACTGGTGAGCAATGATAGGAGACCCAGAGAAACCTGAGTTCGATCCTTGAGCCAAACGGGTTTTACCGGTAATTTTACCATCGTGCCAACGGGCGGGTGGGTTACTGGGTTTTCCCCGGAATTGGTGGTGGACGACTCGGGTTACCCTCGGAGTAGAGGTCATTGGCAACATCATAAGAAATTTAATTTGGTTTCTTAGCTTTTTCTTTTCACACTAAACCACGATATTTAAGAAAAAATGTATTTACCGGTAATTTTACCGTCGTGCCTGCGGGAGAGTGGGTTACCGGGTTTTCCCCAGAATTGATGGTGGACGACTCGAGTTCGATCCTTGAGCCAAACAGGTTTTCCCCGGTAATATTATGATGCTGAAAAAATGAATAGTTTTTTTTGTTAAAATTCCATTATGGTGTATTAATATCATATTAATTACCAAAAAAAAACTTAATAAATTCGAAATGCATTATTTCTATCATAATTAAAGTTTAAGATGACATCACTTATTATATTTGAAGAAATTACTAGAACTTTTTTTTATCGAAATTCATTAATGGTGTATTAATATCACATTAAATATCAAAAACAGTTAAAAAATCACTTTTTTTTAGAAAATTGTTAAATTCGTCCCTGAGGTTTTACACAAATTGCTAGATCAGTCCAAAATCAAGATTTGCTGCTAAAACAGTCCAAATCAAGATTTGTTGCTAAAACAGTTCAACTGCTATATTTAACGGCGTCTGTTTTTTGGACTATATTAGCAAAACAAATCTTGATTTTGGACTGATCCAGCAATTTGTGTAAAACCTCAGGGACGAATTTAGCAATTTTCTCAAGTAATTTTTTGTTCAAAAGAAAGTTAGTATTCGCCGAACATGTTTTCAATCAAGTATTAATTTGTTTATTAATAAAAAGGATAACAAAACGTAACGTCGATAAAAAGTTGGATAACTTTACAACTTGTTAACATTTTATATGGTTTTGGTTTGTAAATTTCATTCCAGTTCACTTATTTTCTAGACTTAGGTAAGTTTAGCGACAAACCCAAACCCATATTATTTTCTTGGTGTATCTTTTGGAATTCTAGACTTCAAGGTGAGTTTAGCGACAAACCCAAACCCATATTATTTTCTTGGCGTTTCTTTTGGAAAATTTTGGGAATCAATTTTGCTAGTCTTGCAGGAGGCAGACAGGGACGACTCAATCTTTTATGAGGACTCAAAACTGAATTATAAAAATATTGCCCTTTTCAAATAAATTTGAGAGTTAAATGTTATTTTAGTCCCTGTGGTTTGGCACTTTGAGAGTTTGGTTCAAAGGTTTTATTTTTCGTCTGTGGATCTAAAAATGTTTCACCGTTACTTCATCCATTTTTTCTGTTAACGAGAAGGGCAATTCGGTCATTTTATATGGCCGAATTGTCCCTTCTAGTTAACAGAATTACATATAAAATGACCGAATTGCCCTTATCGTTAACAGAAAAAATAGATGAAGTTAACACAGTAGACTAAAATGGCAACGGTGAAACATTTTTGGACCCACAGACGACAAATGAAACTTTTGAACTAAACTGAAAAAATAACCCAAACCACAAAGACTAAAATGACATTCAACTCTAAATTTGAATATAATCATACACAAGCCATGATTCTAGGTGGAAGCATTCTTGTAAGTTAGTCTTGCAGTTAGACCTTGCGTATTGGGCGTGTTTGCGCAGTTTTTTTGCCCAATCCCGCCCAAACACGCTGGGGGACCAACCCCTTTGACACGTTTGGCTGATTTTTTTTGTTTTGGCGTTTTTCAAATCACGCCTTGGAGCAATTTTGAATGCCCATTCACACAAAATCTTCCTTTTTTTACCAATAGCTTTTTTTGTTGGTTTTTTATTTTTATTTAATTCTCTACACCCTTTTAAAATAATACTCACATCACCACTACACTCATTTTAAAAAAAAATGCCCAATAATGCTCCTTACTGACTGTATTGCCACATGACGAAAAACACCCAAGGATGGGAGCATTATTCACCATTACCACTACGCATGGTCTAATAGGAGAAGCGGCAAGATCTAACCAAGTGGCTAGAAGAAATGAATAGTAATGTAAGATTTTAATTTAATGATGTAATGTAATCCACTAAGAAACAAGAATCGATTAATGGACAATGCAATTAGCCCTAGAACTTTTGATTAATGGTGATTTTATTTTTGGGAATTTTTTTTCTAACCGCAAATGTTACTTATCAAACCGATAATTCTTAAATATTTCGTTCGCACACGAGACTTTTTAAGAGTCAAGTGATTCTACCAAGTGGGCTACTCATCTAAGCTTTGAAAATCTTAAATACATGTAATTCTTTTTTAAGTAAATTGCCATTTCAGTCCTTGAGTTTTTGTCCAAATTGCCATTTTAGTCTAAATATTTTTTTTCTTCTCTGGGTCCCTGACTTTTTCTTTTTCTTGCCATTTTGATCACATTGCTTAACTTAGTCTAAAAACCAGGTTATAAACAGGGGTATTTTTGGTATTAAATTATTATAAGGTTTATAAATTATATTGTAAATTACCCCTGGTTATCACTACACAACAGTTATGCCAAAAATACCTCTGGTTATAACCAGATTTTTAGACTGAGTTAGACAATGTGATTAAAATGGCAAGAAAATGGAAAAGTTAGGGATCCAGAAGAGAAACAAAAACTATTTAGACTAAAATAACAATTTGGACCAAACCTCAGGAACTAAAATGACAATTTACTCTTTTTTTAATGGTTACCTTATCCTTTAGGGGAGCACTATCCTTACCCTCATTATTCATTTTGGTCGGCATTGTAGCATACTTGCATAGATGCATTTAATATATTTATTTATATAGGTAAATTGGAAATAAATAATCTCATCTAACTTAATTTGGCCGATAATAATCCCAAGTCAGTTATTGGCTGATAACAATCCGAACTAGTCAATTTTTTTTTTTTTGTAAAATAGTCCGCCGTTAAAATAGCTTAAGAAAGTTAAGTTTTTTTACGAATTACAAACCGATGTTTTAGGACTTTTGATTAGAACGAGGATACGAGTCGATTAATGTAAAACTTACCTCGAAATTCTCGACGTGGCGGTATAAAATTCACTGAACGCAAAGTATATTCGCAATAAAGTATTTTTTGGTATCGTAAGCTATATCGAGTATCTATACGATACCGGTATCGTAACGGATCAACACCGACCAAACAACATCGGAACATGTATTCGTTTTAATGGGTTTTCAAACGATGTAAAAAACATGTTGATTGGCAACGGTTCCTATGCCGAGTGCCAGTATCATACTGGTACTATAATGAAGCAGACCGATAATAACCAAATTCTCGCATTGAAGCGCATGAAAATCCCACTAGTTACATATAAATTATAAAAGCAACTAAACAGATCGCGGTTTACCAAATAAACAAGAAACAAAATATCCGGTTACATTTTTCTTCATTTAGGTTACCCGATCAATAATATATCATAATAATGTATTAGCCTAACCTACAAAACCATATTCTGCTTCGGTTAACCAACCCTGAACGACCTTTGTGTCCACTACCGGCTGGTGGCTAGTACTGGTAGGGTAAATAATAATTTCATAGGAAAAATAATAGTTTTAAACTAAAGATTAACTTTAGAGATGTATGGTAATTGGGATTTGGTAGACACTTTCGATTTCAAGTTTCGTATTACGACTAGGATACCATACTAGGCGCATAACTCAAAATACCCAAATCAGGTTTCATAAAAAACTAAGATTGTTTTGTCTTACGACTAGGATAGCATGCTAGGGGTGCAAAAATTGAGTTTCGGAACTGGAATTTGGTTATTATTATAAGTTTTAAAACTGATGTACTAATGACCATTATTTGGTTTTAAATCGCTGCAATAATGGCCAGAATTCGGTTATGGTTCTGTGACTATAAAACCAGATCAAGCTAACCAGTTTAGACACACCAACATCTCCTTCTCTCTCAATCTCTGCAACATCTCCTGTTTCGTTTCAGGTAAGTTTCAAATCCGGCAGTGCGCTGTTGCTGCTTCGAACCGGCGTACCCTGGAACAGACCGCGAATTTGTTTAAGGGAATTGTGTCAAACACAAGTCCGGTTCACTGTTACTGTCTCTTTTGCTTTGTTTGTTCTCAGATTATCTGTCGAGTTCATATCAGTAGCATATTACTAACAAAAACAATTGTTGGTAACGTTAGCTTTCAGCAGTTTCCGCTACTCGATCTCCATACTTGAGATCCCTGCGGCGGTGTTTTTGATTTCCGCAAGCAAATCAAAGGGCTTAAAACGATTATTAAAGATAGCTAGTGCTATTAAACCCATGCGTTGAGGTGAGACCAAGGTGGGATTTCACCAGTGTAGGTTAATTATTGTACCGGTACGGTACCTGTACGCTATGACAATCAAAAAACCCCCCAACAACTTAAGTAATGATATTAACCAAAATAATATCTAAACATGTTCATTTCGTTGTGGCTACGACTCAACTCTGAAAATCAAAATGTATCGATAAAAAGTACATTCTAAGTTAAAAATTCACGATCGTGCACCGAATCTATCGCATGAAAAAGTTCATGTCAAAATTCCGATAAAATTATGCACGTTAATTCATTTTGAAACCTAAAATAAATAATAAAACCATATGAAAATGAAATAATAATTAATATTGCAAAGAAAAACTGTGGGTTTTATAAAAAATCGTGAGGATATTTTTGTTGAAAAAAGTTAGATAGTGCAAGTGTAAATAGGAAAAAGATACGGGACTAAATTCAGATTAGTGGAAAGATGAGAGGCTAATACATAGTGGGTGAATTTTGGGTGAACATTTTTTAAGTTCACCTAAAAAAAAAACTAGTGAGTTGGTCAATGCCAGATAGCAGATGTCATTGGGGCTATTTTAACCTAACCGATCCTACTTGAAATACTGATTATATTATTATTATTATTACTAGAGTAAACTGTCATTTTGGTCCCTGTGGTTTGGCCAGTTTTGCCACTATAGTCCAAATCTGAAACTTATTACATCCAGGGCCCTGTGGTTTGCATTTTGTTGCCATTTTAGTCCAAAACTCAAATTTGACCAGATTTCCCACTTTTGACCCCCCTGTTTTGTCCTTATCCTCAGGGGTATTTTGGGTATTTTGTAATTATATTATATAAAGATGATTGCAGATCAGTTTGGTTACATCTCTCTCACCGGACATCCACCTCCAGTCTCCAACTCCACCACCGACACCTCCCCCCCCCCCCCCCCCACACACACAGCCGCCACCACCACATCCTTTTCACCACAGGCAAATCCACCCAAATCCACAACCCTCTATCAACCAAATCCACCCAAAATCAAAACCCTAAATTCGTATAGTCACCGTCACAGAACAACAACGTCATGGTCACCGTCACTCTCTCTCTCTCTCTCTCTTCCGATTACTCTCTCTCTCTCTCTCTTCCGATCATCGGTGACGTCAACGTCAGTGGCAGGGGGTGGGGGCGGTGGTTGAAAGGGGCAGTGGTTGCAGGGGTGTTTGTTTGGAGTTTCCATTGGCGGAGATTCCTGGTGGGTTTTGGGTTGCAGGGGGCGATGGTTGAAAGGGGCGGTGGTTGCAGGGGTTGTTGGTTGCGGTGGTGGATGGGTTGCAAGGGGTAGTGGCTGTAAAGGGATTGTGGTTGCGGTGGTGGATTGGTTGCAGGGAGATGTTGGTTGAAGAGGGTTGGAGAAGATGATGGATTAGAGGTAACTGTTGAGTTCATGATCTTCGTTGAATCTGATTTTGACTTTTTGAGTGTGTTATGTAAATCTAGAGTGTAAGATCAGTTTGATTTTGGATTTTATTGAGTTTGAATTAGGTGAAATTGATAAAAGTGTTGTTGATTGGTGCTTAGATTCGGTTAGAATGGTGGTGGTGGTGGTGGTGATGGGAGGTGGGAGATGGTGGTGGTGGTAGTAGATGAACAGACAAAATCGATACAAAGAATTCTGTGTGAGACAAAATCGATACAAAGAAGAGTTCTGTGTGTGTTTAGAGAGAGAGAAATCATCGGCGGCAGAAGGAGGGAAAGAAGAAAAGGGGTAGGGGTGGGGTGGGTAAAATGACCAAAATACCCCTGCACTAAAGGACAAAATAGGCAGCTCTCAACAATCAAAAAGGGGTTTTTTTGGATTTTGGACTAAAATGGCAACAAAATGCAAACCACAGGGCCCTGGATGTAATAAGTTTGAGATTTGGACTAAAGTGGCAAAACTGGCCAAACCACAGGGACCAAAATGACAGTTTACTCTTATTACTATTATTATTATTATGTAAATATCTACTAATTATATACTTAAGTATTTAAATAAGATGCGGCGGTGTCACCAAGTCTTTTTTGGAGAACGCAACCTAGTCTGACCAGCCTAACGCTGATTGTATTTGGGTATTGTTGTTGTTGTTTATTAATTAATTATATACTTAAGTATTCTAGTGGGTTGGCCTTCGATGCAACCGGTGTCCCGTGTTTTTTGGGAGAGTACAATATAATCCAACCTGCTTTAAACACTGATTATATTTTGTATTATTATTATTATTATTATTGTTATTATTAGTATTATTAAGAGTAAATTACAAAAATCGTCCTTTATGTATCTCACTTATTGCAAATTGTGTACTTTGTCTTCAATAATTACAGAAAACGTACTCGATGTTTGCAAACTCTTGCATGCTATGTCCTTTAGCCTTAACTCAATTAATTTTCATGGTTAAATCTGACCAAGTAGACCCCTTCTGAGGGTATTTTGGTCATTTTACCTTAAACACAAATAAATAATTAAAAAACCCTTGCTTTCCCTCAGTTCTTTCTTTCTCTACAAACTCTCTCTCTGTCTCTCTGCGCATTCCACTGTTGTTCCTAGTAAGTCATTTGTGGGTATAATTGTTGCCACCTAAAATAGCAAAGTTTGGCTGCAACAGACTCTTTCAACTCCTCTACTTCTGATTTTGCTTCACTTTGCATGTCTCTCTATATTTGCAAATTCACTAAACTCAGCAGCTGCTACTTGTGTTGTATTGTATAAGATATACTAACCGTATTCGATAACTGTAGTTAATCAATCCTCCTAGTTATTGTTTGATAGGGACGTGAATCACTAGATACACAAATACCCCCAATTATTCTTTGGTTTTGGTCACGAAATGGCGTGTTGGTACAAACAACCACAAATGTTTCTCTTTTGTTGGTTACAGGAACTTCCCCTGACCAACTCTCTCCATTTACAGTTCATTCTAGCTAATAATCAGCTACTACATCATCTTTTGGATCCACCAGAATCTCCATTGGAGTTTCCCCAAAACTTCAGCAACCTCTCCATTGGTGACCGGTGGATCACGATTTGTTGTCTCTTCATTGATTAAAAGTTTAAAACCCTAACGATTACATTTAAATAACCGTTAATTGAAACCTTAAAGATTCGAATTTCAAACAGATTATTCGATTTAACGGCTTATAAGAAATTGGGGGTGTTTGGTGATTTAAGAGATGAAGACGATAGAGGGGGAGGTTGGTGGTGGATCTGGCCTGAAATTGCAGAGGTAGTTACGGTGGTGGAAGGCTGTGATGATAGAGTGGTGGGTGGTGGTGGTGGTGGAAGGTTCTGATGGTGGTGGGGTGGGTGGGGGGGGGGGGGGAGAGTTAAGAGGGAGAAAGAGAATGAGAGATGAAAGAGAGAGAATATCTGATTTTTTTATAATTTTATTTTTTAGTATTTAGAATAAAATGACTAATATACCCTTAGGTGGGGTCCATTTGTTCAGATTTAACCACAAAAATTAACTAAGTTAGGGCAAAAGGATATAACTTGCAAGGGTTTGCAAACATCGAGTACGTTTTCTGTAATTATTGAAGACAAAGGACACAGTTTGCAATAAGTGACATACATAAAGGACGATTTTTGTAATTTACTCTTATTATATTTAGTAATTATATACTTAAGTATTTAATTAAGATAATACTTAATTTAAATAGTATTTAGTTATAAAAATCTCAATCTAATTCATTCTTAGTTAGGTTTAGTTTTTTCACATCTTTGCTTTGGCACGTCCAACACAACGTAAACAATTTAAGATTTCTCAATAAAAGTTTTCAATCGCACTCGTCTCCTGTACAACCCCTACTAGCTTTAACAATAAGTTTATACAAGACTAGAGCTTTTCTTCTTGTTTGTTTAATCTTAAGGTCACTTGTTGATACTTCCATTCATCGTCTATAAGGTCACTTGACTTGTTGATATTTCCATGCATTGTCTCAGTGTAAAGGTAATGTAGTTTAACCAATGTCAGTATTTTCTATCAGCATAGATAAGGTAGTTTAATCAATGTCATTGATTTCTTGTAGTTTAAAATCAATTATTATTATGGGTAAAAGTTAAAAAAAAAAACTTTATTATAACCTCCTAGTAACGTCACTATACCATCAAATACCCGTGTCTCCATTCACATTTCATTTATGCTATGACCGCATTATCTTTTATAGGGTAAATTACACTTTTCATCCTTTATGTTTGTATCAGTTTGTAATGGATGCCCTTTAACTTCAATAATTACAGTCACAGTCCTTTACTTGGGAAACCCATTACATTGTAGGTCCTTTAGCACAAACCAAGTTAAAATTTTCAGTTAAATATGGCATGTAACTTGCACATGAGGGTATATTAGTAATTCTACCACTATATTTAAAATATCTATTTTCTTCTTTCATTTTCACAGCCACACCCAACCCAGACCAAACCCTTATCCTCTTTCACATTCTTCTCTCTGGTGTTTCTCACTATCTCAATTTCCCTCAATCTCAGTTCTCTCTCTCCAAAATCAGAATCGTTTCTCTCACTAAAACACACACTCTTGCAACCCCACTCCATTGCACACCCCCTCCTCCCCGTCACCATCATTCCTGCAACCCTTGCTCCACCCCAGCCGGGACCACCATCGGTCACCGGATCAGATGTATTATTTCGAAGGAACTTTCTCGCCGGCAATCTTTTAGCGATGACGCGAACTCATCCTCTGTCGTTGATGTGAAATCGTTACCGTCACCGGCGTCGCCACCGAAAAGTGTCGGAATCGATCTCAACCTTCCGCCACCGGCTGAATCGATGTAACTTTGATCTGCGATATGCTTCATCTTTTCTTCAATGGGTATGAAGGTATCAATCAATTTGATTTGGGGGAATCTAGGGTTAGGGCTTGAAATGAAAGACTCACCAAGATTGAAACTTTATTGTCGCATTTGCCCTTCTGAATCTTCAAGATTGTTGATAGATGAAATTGTTGAAGCCTCAAAATGTGAATTTGATTTTTTGAGAAATTTTCAGAAAGTAAGCTTTCAATGTCTATGAAATTTTTGTCTTTAACTTCTTTGTTTGGATGTATGTATATGTATGTATATATGGGTGTGTGTTTAGAGGTTAATGGTGATGGTGATGATGCCTGATGATGGTTGTAGAAGTGGGTTGTAGAGAGAGAGAGAGAGAGTACACTGGAGTGGAAATGATGATGGTTTAGGTTTATGATTTTTAAATTTTCATATTTTTTTTATTAAATGACTGTTTTGCCCTCATATGAGTTGCACATGACTTACTTAATTGAAATTTTTAACCAAGTTAGGGTCAAAGGACCTAAGGTGTAACATGTTTTGCAAATAAAGGACCGTGACTGTAATTATTAAAGTTAAAGGTCATCCATTGCAACCTCTTATAAACATAAAGTACGAAAAATGTAATTTATCCACTTTTATAAATGACTGCACGAAGTTACAATAATCAATTTTTTTTGTTTGTTTTGAGGGATTGATCTGTAATAATTCCAACTAGACATTATTGGTCATTGGCAGTTCCACCTTTGAATATTCCCCATGCCACTCTCACATTTCACTTATTTTTCCTCCACCGGTCCTCAGTTAAAAAAAAAACTTAACAGAGTTAAGTTTTTTTCTGAATTATAAGCTGACGTTTTAGGGTTTTTTATCAGAACGAGGATACGAGTCGAATAATGTAAAGCTTACCTTGAAATTGTGCTCCAAACGATGAAAACGGTGTTTCAATTGGGGTGTTTAAACTTTTAATTAACAAAAATAAGTCGTTTGGAGCACCGTTTCGAGGTAAGTTTTACATTAATAGACTCGTATCCTCGTGCTGATCAAAAGCCTTAATACGTCAGTTTGTAATCCGGGAAAAAAACTTAACTCCGTTAAGTTTTTTTTTTAACTAAGGACCGGTAGAGGAAAAATAGGTGAAAGGTAGGACTGGCACGGGGAATACTCAAAGGTGGAACTGACAATGTCCAATGACATCTAGTTAGGATTATTAAATTCTAATTCCCCTTTTCTTTTTTATAATTATCCGAGTGACATCTTCAACATCCCACATGAATATAATTTATCAAATTAATTCCTTTTTAATAAGTTTCATTGGAGGGACATACAATAATACTGTTTTTTTTACTAATGGGCTGTGTTGGCGTCCACGGCAACCGGTAAGTGGTGGTTAAGTATGTGTACACTTCTTTCTACCCATTCTTAACCAGTCTTTGATTATGCTTTGTTTTCCTTCTATAGGTATGACCCGTGAGAAAAAAACACATATGACCCAATTTGATAAAAAAAAATATGTTTTTTTAGAGGTAAAAATATGTTAGGGACCTAAAGTGAACCAAATTTAATTCTTTGGTCCATAATGTGTGACATAGTTCTAGTACGTACAACATTTTTTCTCTGGACAGTCATACTTAATGTTATTACGATCACTTAAGGGTCGCTTTTCTCATTTTTCTAGTCAACTACGTTATTGAATATCCAGAGTGTCGATAAGAGCTTTAATCTCAAATAGATACTGAAGATACATATCCGAGGCCGGACATGACCCTTGGGACGAACCGGGCTCCACGTGAACGGGCATCTAAAACATGTCCGTTCCTCATCAAGTACCTCCGGAGACGAACCTCCATTTAAGTGCGTCTGGACGAATGACGTCATCTCAGTTGACTACTATAAATACCCCATCAAGTACAAAGCCAAGTACAATTTTCTGAACCTTCGTCCCTACTTTCTCTCTCTACAAATACTTATCCTCACGCCGGAGGGTGGTCGCAGAGGGGCCCTCCCATCTCTGCGGCGAGCCTAACGGTTTTCTGTTTTGCAGGATCGTTTTCTAAGCTATTTTACAAGATCCAAACCCTCGATTACAGGCTCCGGCCTTAAGTCGATTATTTGGTTCTTCAATTGGTGCCATCCGATCTCATAGCTCACAGTCCTTCACCTCGGTGAATTTCTTGAGCGGCAAACTGACAAATGGCGGCCTCAGGTTCTGTGAATCTGGGATCCATGACTGTTAGTACACAAACCACAGCACCAGCAAGCACTGTTTCTGCAGTCTCAGCTCCTTTAAGTTCGGGACCGGGAACAACCTTGCCATTTATCCTACTTCCTACTTCGCAAACGTCAGAGTTTGACGCGGAATTTCTTTCCAAAAATGCAAGTCTTCTACGAAGATTGAAAGCACAGCAGGCTAGAGATGAACAGATCCTCGGTTTACGAACCAGGCTCTTTCATGATGAAACTCCGGTAAGGACTATGGGTCCTACGATGTTCACCCCTCCTACTTTCTCCACAGTCGTTACCTCAGAAACTTACAGTGGATATGTGCAGGGTTCCTCCGGACCATCTCCAGCTATGATGGCACGAAATGAAACAGAAGTACTTAATGATCCGGAGCTCACTAAGCCGTATCACCCAGTCTCCATGACTGCTAAGTCCAAGTTCAGTGCTCGCATCACGCATGCCAAGCTTCCTTCGAAGCTCAAAATGCCTACCACTGTAAAGAAATATGACGGGACAACTAATCCGGATGATCACATGTTCGATTTCGATGGAGCTGCACGAGTGGAACAATGGCCGATGCCGGCGTGGTGTTTTATGTTCGCACAAACACTAACCGGGGCTGCCCGGGTATGGTTTGATGCACTGAGCGAAGGAGAGATTAACGACTTCGAGGAGTTCCGAAGATTGTTCCTCCAGAATTTTAGCCAACAACGACACTATTCCAAAGAAATCACCGAAGTTCACAACATCCGGAGAAGGGATGGGGAATCTTTGGATAGTTTCATCGACCGGTTCAACCGGGAAAGTATGCAAATCAGCGGGGTAGTTGATCAGTTAAGGATCTCCGGATTCTGTCATGGTGTCCGGAACAACCAGTTGGTCGAGAAACTACACGAGAACCTTCCAAAGACGATGGAAGTACTCATGGAGAGAGCCAGAGCTTTCGCCCGAGGAAAGAACGCATGTAATCCAGCTCCGGAGTCAGATCATAAGATGTCCTCCTGGAAGAAAAATGGTCGGTCGGTGTTTGATAAAACTCCATCCGGAAGTAGGGGACGACAGCACCCCTACAACAGGAACGACAGACCTCCACGAGGAAGAAGCTCCGGGTCAAGGTTCTACAATCTATCGGACCTTTCCAAAACTCCCAGTGAGATTCTAAGCGCAGAAGGGGCAAGTTTCCCTGTCCCACCAAAGCTCCGAAATCCGGGTGATAAGAACTCCAAAAAATATTGTGATTACCATCATGCTCGAGGTCACAATACAGACGATTGCTGGTCCCTAAAGCAAGAAATTGAAAATGCAGTGCGGTCTGGTAAGCTGTCGCATCTGGTAAAAGAAGTAAAGGAAGGAAAGTCTTTAGGGAATTCGGCAGATAATCCGAACAATCAACCAGCAATTTGCATGATCAGGAAAGTAGGTAGCCAGGGCATCAAGCGGTCCAGTCATCATATGGCCGCTTGGATGCAACAACCGATCGCTTTCCCTCCAATTACCCCCGGAGAAGTAAAAGACGGACCTATCATAGTGTCTGCGATCATAGCAGGTCACAAGGTCCGGAGGATCTATGTTGACAGCGGAAGTGCCACCGAGATCATGTATCAGCAGTGTTTCCAGCAGCTAGCTCCGCAAACCAAAGCAAAGTTGATACGAGTCTCCATGCCATTAGTAAGTTTCTCTGGAGAGGTGGTACAGCCTATCGGGCAAATCACTCTGCCAACAACATTGGGAAAAGAAAGTATGGTTCGGACCGTTAATTTGACGTACCTAGTAGTGGAGGCAAGATCCGTCCACAACGTCATACTAGGGAGACCAGGCATGTGCACTTTCGGTATCATCAGTTCTACCATCCATGGCTCATTAAAATTCCCCACCGAAGCAGGGGTAGCAACTTTGCACTCTGAGTCTACAATCTGCGTAGCTGAAATACGACAAAGTAACGGCAATATCCAACCTCCGAACCTCCTTACGGAAGAATGGGCTATACACCCGCATTTTCCGGAGCAAAAAATTGCAGTCGGGGCCCAGCTCCCTGAACGAACCAAAAAGAAGCTGTGGAAGCTTTTGTCCAATTCACTTGATGTATTTGCGTGGCAAACCTCTGATATGGTCGGAGTGCCCCGATGTTTGGCTGAACACGGACTGAAAGTGTCGGATTCGGTAAAGCCAGTAGCTCAAAGAAAGAGAAACATGGCTCCAGCCCGTAACAAAGCCATCTCCGAAGATGTGCAAAAGTTGCTCAGCGCCGGAATTATTAGAGAAGTGCGGTATCAAACATGGGTCTCCAACCCGGTGATGGTAACCAAGAAAGATAAAACTTGGAGGATGTGCGTCGATTTTTCCGATCTGAACAATGCTTGTCCGAAGGATTGCTACCCTTTACCGGAGATCGATTTAAAGATTGATTCTCTTTCCAGCTTCCGTCTTAAATGCTTCCTGGACGCATATAAAGGTTACCACCAAATTCAGATGGCTCTAGAAGATGAAGATAAGACGACGTTCGTAACAAATGAGGGACTCTTCTGTTATACCAAAATGCCGTTTGGACTAAATAACGCCGGAGCTACATACCAAAGGTTGATGGACAAGGCATTCAAAGACCAGATTGGACGAAATTTAGAAATTTATGTGGATGACCTGGTCATAAAAAGTCAAGCCGAAGATAACATGATCGATGACATACTCGAAACCTTCACCAGGCTTCGAAGTATCAATCTCAAGCTTAATCCCAAAAAATGCTCCTTTGGTTTAGAAGAAGGAAAGTTTCTTGGTGTATGGATAACTCAATCCGGAATCCAGGCACATCCGGATAAAATCAAAGCGGTGATCTCCATGCAGCCTCCTAAAACGGTCAAAGAAATTCAATCGTTGAATGGGAAATTGGTAGCTCTCCATCGTTTCGTCTCAAAGGCGGCCGACCGCACTATCCCATTCATGAACGTATTAAAGAAACGAATTGGAAAAGGTCAGATAGAATGGACATCGGAGGCTGATTCTGCATTTCAAGAATTAAAAGTTTGTCTTGGGTCTTTACCCACTCTGACCGCTCCAATCACCGGAGAAACTGTCACTGTTTATCTCTCCGCCTCACATTTCGCCATAAGTGCAGTACTTGTGGTGCATTGAAATCAAGCACAAATACCGGTCTACTATGTAAGCCGCATCTTGAAAGATTATGAAACTCGGTACCCGATGATAGAAAAACTGGCGCTTGCATTGGTACATGCCTCCATACGCCTCCGAAGGTATTTCCAGGCTTTCAATATAGAAGTACAGACTGATCTTCAGATCCAACAGATTCTCAGAAAACCAGAAGTCTCCGGACGTCTCACCAAATGGGCAATTAAGCTCAGTACTTTCGATATTACCTACCGAACTAGAGGTCCGGTAAAGGGTCAGGCTGTGGCAGATTTTCTTACGGAAGTACCAACCGGGGAAAGCACCAACGAAAAGACAATCCTCCCAAGAGTATGGAACTTGTACACGGACAGAGCGTCTAGCAAAGAAGGGTCGGGAGCCTGCTTAATTCTAATAGACCCGGAAGGGATAGAATATACTTATGCTCTGCGTTTTGAGTTTAAAACCTCAAACAATGAAGCAGAATATGAGGCCCTTCTAGCAGGACTCCAAACTGCAGCCAAGGCTGGTGCGACCTCTGTATTAGCTCATGTTGATTCATTGCTAGTCGCCAATCAGGTCAGCGGGGAGTACGAGGCACGAGAAGAAAATATGGTCCGGTATCTCAACCAAGTTAACAGTTTAATTTCCTCGTTTGACTCTTGCAAGATCGTTCACATACCACGGAGCAAGAACAAAAAGGTGGATGCTTTGAGTAAACTTGCTTCCATAGCATTTTGTCACCTGTCCAAAGAGGTGCTAGTTGAAACCCTGCAAGCTCCGGCCATCCATCAGACAGAGTCCGTAATGTCAGTCTCTGTGCAGGAAAAATCTTGGATGACTCCAATCTTAGAATATCTGAAAGATGGCATACTACCGGAAGAAAAAGCTCAGGCCCGGAAGTTAAAGGTGAAAGCGTTACAGTATCAGGTCCATGATGGGCAACTTTACCGAAAGACCTTCCCCGGTCCGCTCCTAAAATGCTTAACTCCGGAGGAAGCCAGTTATGTCATTAGAGAAATCCACTGGGGAATATGCGGCATCCACTCCGGACCAAGGATGGTCGTTGCCAAGGCTATGAATGCCGGATATTTTTGGCCGGGCATGCATCAAAGCGCCGTTAACGAGTTACAAGCATGTGAAGATTGTCAGCGGCACACTCCTATTAGCCACCGAGCTAAAAATAACCTCGTCCCTGTAACTTCGGCATGGCCGTTTCAGAAATGGGGGATTGATATCGTCGGTCCTTTCCTTGTTTCCACTGGAAGGGTAAGGTTCCTACTAGTGGCCATCGATTACTTTACAACTTTACAAAGTGGATTGAAGCCAAACCCCTCCGGACAATCACCGGGGACCAAGTGCTGAGGTTTGTTTGGGAAAACATAGTCTGCAGGTACGGAATGCCGCTTTGTATAGTCAGTGACAATGGGAAGCAGTTTGCAGATAAACCATTCAAAACATGGTGCGAAAGAATGCACATTGAGCAAAACTTTGCTTCGGTAGCCCACCCCCAGGCTAACGGGCAGGTTGAAAGAGCCAACCGCAGCATTGTGGAGGGAATTAAAAAGCGCCTGGGGAAAGAAGGCGTTTCATGGGCGGATGAATTGCCGCACGTCCTGTGGGCTCACTGGACGATGCCGAAGACAAGCACTAGGGAAACTCCTTTCAGCTTGACATATGGTACCGAAGCGGTTATTCCCGTCGAAGTAGGGATACCCACCCCTCGCATGCAACAAAGCCAAGAGGAAAATGAACAAGAACTTCGCCTGAACCTTGACCTAGCCGAAGAAAGAAGAGAACTTGCGGCGATCCGAGAAGCGAAATATAAAAAAGAGTTGGAAAAACATTACAACTCAAAAGTCAAGGAGGTCCGGTTCAAGGTCGGAGACTACGTCATGCGAAGCAACGAGGCAATTCTGGCTGAGGGTACCGAAAAATGGCTCCGAAATGGGAAGGCCCTTATCTAATTAACACCGCTGGAAAGGATAGTGCCTACACTCTCAGCAAGATGGACGGAACTCTCGTCCCTCGCACTTGGATTGGAATGCACCTCAAGAAGTGTTTTCTTTAAAAAACTTGATGTTTTCAAAATAAGATTGTAAAACGGAAGCTACGGCCTCTGTCACCTTTTTTCTTTCCTTGTAAAGCGGATGGTTTTACCCGCACCAAGCAGTTTTATTAATTCCAAGAACTACGAAAGGTTTTTTCCCGTAGATTACTTTATATGTTTTTACCATGTGTTCACCGGAGAAAAATAACTCCGGATCAGACAAATAGAATAATAAAAATTTTCTATCATTAACAAAGTTGCAACATAAGTATATCTTCGGCCGAACTAGGGATACTAACCCTAAAAGGTAAGAAGGAACTGGTTCCGTTCGTATTCTTCCCTTCGCTTAGAAATTATCCTAGAAAAGTGAAACAAATCGGATCCGTACTTAAAAAAAAGAACGTTCAAATAATAGAAAAAATGTGAACACCAAAAGCATGGACGCATGCGCAGAAAAGTGATTGCATCAAAATTAACCGGACTTGTATCTCCGGAAATTACCAAACCATTTACATAGGATAGTTGTCAAACACAGGTAAGAACATCAATACATTCATTCCGAAAAACAGAGTGCATATCCCAAATCACCGGATATGTCCACCCTCTAAAAAGTTAAACTAAAAACTTCAAAGGTGCATACCCCAAGAAGCCGGGCATGTCCACCTCATTCTTTTGGGGAGCCACCACTTGCAAAAAAGAGGGCCTTTTTGATTTCCGAAAGAGGTTCATTAATAAGCTTCTGTAGGTCCTCTACTATTGGAAAAGTAAGGGAGTCAAAGCAAGTAACCGCTGCCTCAAGCTCTTCAACGGCATTACGATTCAGCATCGGAACATCCGCATACGGAGTCTTCTTTTTTAAAGCATGAAGATATCCGTTGTGAAGACCGGAGTTGACACCGATGGAACTCATAGCATTGTTAACCGCGGCCACGCCAGCAGTCATCTCCGGACCTTTATGAATATTTTTGGCAAGAAGCTTCGCCCCTTCCGTAAGCATCCAAGTCTTAGTTGTCTGAAGCTCCTCCACTTTAGCTTTCAACGAAACATTCTCCGCTTCAATCTTTTCTTCATGCCCTTTCATCTCCTCGATCTGTGCCTTCAAATCAGCTTCCCTTGATTTGAGCACATCCCGCTCTGGCCAAGGTGTTAGAAAAAACAAAGAAATAAAAGAATGATTAAGCCAAAACAAGGTACGTACCGGCTATCATGTTCGCATAAGCTATGCGAGTATTCTCAAAAGATACCTCCATATTCTCCATAACCTCCTTATGCTGATCGTCTTTCTGCTTCATTGTTTCGGAGAAACTTTTCAACTCAGCAGAGATCCTATCACGGTCCTCCGCAGCAGAAGCGGCAGCCGCTTGAGATGATTGATTTTGAGCAATTAAAGACTTAACTTTCTGTTGTTGAGCTTGAAGGTCCTGAGTAAGTTGAGTAATCATTTTCTCCGCATCCGGACCCTTTTGAATCTTACGCTTCAAAGAACGAGTTTCCTTCTCCAAATTCTCCCGTACTGACTCCGCCTCTACCCACCGCCGATAGAGCTCCATCACAAAAACATTTGACTGAGCTTGGTTAGTCAAAACTGCAGTCCCCAGATCCGGGTTCTTCATTATTCGGCTCTTGGCGTGGTCCAGCGGAGTGTTTATGTTGAAAAGAAGAGTTCTTGCAACCAGCTCGTCCATCAGTGAGTCCTTGTTCCGAATATCCCAATCAGGAACGAATTTATCCTCAGCTGTTGCCGGATCGATCTCCATATCGTCCGAAAAAACATCTGCATATCGAAAAAAGGACATCAACTCAGGTCCGAACCAAGACGAAGGACGAGAAGACACCTGGTCTTCCTCATCTTCAATAAAGCGGTCTGGACCCAAAGACGAGTCCAGCATCGTACCTGAAAAAGTTACCACCTTGGGTTCACCACGAGTTTTTCCCTTCTCCTTGCTCGAAACTTCTGGGACCTCCGTCTCCATACTCCCCACTTCATTAATAGGAAGAAAACCGCCCGAAAAGGTAGGGGTTGGTTCAGTTCGAGCCCGAGCGGCTTCCTCCCTAGAAAACTTACCACCAGTAAGGTGTTCATCCAGTTCATCCATCACGTCACCACCAGAATAAGATGAGGTTTTCTTGTTCTTTTTCGTCTTCGGCATCGGAAGAGGATCAGAGGACCGGATTTGTAAAGTTTCATTTTTTCTCTTACGTACAAGAGGCTTCGATTCAGGATCGGGTGCAACACCTTTACTCTTTAAAGAAGCGGAAGATGGCCGATATTGAAGGGCTTCATCCAACTCACGTATCTCTGGATCATCGTCGACAACATCCAAAATAGATCTCTTATCAGCTTGAGATCCGGAGGAACCGGCCGCTTCTTTCGAAGGAGCAGGAACGGAAGAAGCCGCTTCAGCATTAGACGGTTCAGCCGCGTCCTGAGTAATTACAGGACGAATCTCCTGGGCCGAGGAGGCCACCTGCTTCATAAGGGGAATATCATCCTCACCCTGCTCACCCAAGTCGAAGTCCAAAACGTCGAAGCTCGGAACCTTCAGAGCATCCCTCAGAGACATTATAGCTCCTACATGTTCCAAAAAGAAAACAAATTAGTAAAGTAAGGAAAAAAGTGCCGAAGGGGGGGGGGGGGGGAAGGCCCGGAACTTACGATCACGCTTTCTGCAAATAACCAGCCAGTCCCTATCCCCTTGGCTCCACCGAAAACAAACTCGACCTAGTAAAAGAAAATGCTCATGAAGGGGACGGATCGAGGACTTGTGCTCAATCAGGGCACGAGCCAGCTCTTGGTCGGAGACGAAGTCTTCGCCTAGATCGAAGGACATTGTCTGATCCTTAAGTCGCCACCTCATATCCTCCGGAAGGCAACGATCGTCTAGCCAGAAAAAGTTGTCTTTCCAATTCTTAAGGCTGGATCGTTCATCGGAGGAGGGGGGTATGCCCTTCCGATGGGCGAACGTATACCAATCTCCGACCGTAATAAATTCATAGAAGTACCGAAAAACATTTAGGTCCGGTCTACGGTTTTGGGCCCTGCAAGATATTTCAAAGTGACTCACACGACTCAGGCCGAACGGGTTCACTTGGCTAATATGGACTCGGAAAAATTGGAGTACCCTTATCAAAAATTTTGAAAATGGAACTCGATAGTTTGCAAAATTACAAACACGGGTATAAAGAGGGAACTTCCCTTGACGGAAGGGACGAATGGTTTCGTCCTTCGAAGGAAGAACCGGATTCAAATCCGATGGAATGTTATATTCACTAACAAACTTATTTAACTGGCGTTGAGTAAGTACACTCACACTCGCCGACATGTTATCTTTACCAGGAGCCATATTACAGAAAACCGAATTAAGAAACACACCTTTTTTCTGAAGAAGAAGAAGATCAGAAAGAAAAAGGGGGATAACAGGGAAGGAGAAAACGAGAGAGAAAAAGGTAAAAATGAAAAAGTGAAAAGAGAATTTATAGAGGTTTTAAGTCGGTTAGGGGTAGTCTAATCGAACCGTCAACTCAACACACTTTCACGAGTTTCAACACAGGGTTTACAGCCGTCACGGGTGAGTGACTGACGGTCGAGTCACAAACGTCACCCACGCCACATCATCACCATTCAAGTCACGCCACGTCATCAACCCAGACCATTCCAACGGCGACACGTCATCCGAATAAGACAAACTTGAAACAACATTTTGCTAAGTCTCTACCAAGACTTAACAAACTGGGGGACTTAAAGATACATATCCGAGGCCGGACATGACCCTTGGGACGAACCGGGCTCCACGTGAACGGGCATCTAAAACATGTCCGTTCCTCATCAAGTACCTCCGGAGACGAACCTCCATTTAAGTGCGTCTGGACGAATGACGTCATCTCAGTTGACTACTATAAATACCCCATCAAGTACAAAGCCAAGTACGATTTTCTGAACCTTCGTCCCTACTTTCTCTCTCTATTTTCTCTCTCTACAAATACTTATCCTCACGCCGGAGGGTGGTCGCAGAGGGGCCCTCCCATCTCTGCGGCGAGCCTAACGGTTTTCTGTTTTGCAAGATCGTTTTCTAAGCTATTTTACAAGATCCAAACCCTCGATTACAGGCTCCGGCCTTAAGTCGATTCTTTGGTTCTTTAGATACCTTTAATTTTTTCTTAATTATAAAACATATAACCTCTATCGATCCGAGACACAAGTTATCCTTCATCCGAAATACATAACCTCCATCTTCTTTGTCATCATCACCGTCTTCTCTGTCGCCGACCTCCGCCGTTACCTCCGGCCACCGCACACACCTTCATCTTCACCTCCTCCATAACTCCGAACACCAAACACCGTCGACCTCCACCTTCTGTTCACTTTATCATCTCTCCGATAATCACCAGAACATATCTTCCATCAAATTTCCATCAACCTCCGGTCACCTTCTCTATCGTCGTTCAGTGTTTCACCAACTTCACATCTCTATTCATCTTCTTCATCTCCGGTGACCTCCACCTCCACCTTCATAATCTTCTTCGTTCACCGTACGCCGGAACCTTCACAATCTCCGGTCATCTTCTCCGTTACTTCCTGTCTTAATCGTAGAAGAAGACCTGTGGCGGCTGAAACATTCAAAAAAATTAGGGTTTTACGAAGAAGAGGACAGGAACGACATCTTTCTTGTCGTTTTTGTTTTAATTTTTTTTAGAAATGCTTGACCCCACACCCACATAAATTTTCAAACTTTGGTGTTTCGGTTTCAATTGGATTTTGATTTACCAAGTTCCCATCTACTTTGTGACTCATTTTTATCTTCATGAAAATGGAATTTTAAAGTGGAACCTTTTTTATTTTGTTATGGGGTGACGCGTTTGTGCATTGGGCGTTTTTGAGGGTGGGCAACTTGGGGTTGCTACCCTCCTCCGTCTTGTAAAGGGTTTTTCCTTTTTCTCCCTGTGTTTGTTTTCCTTTTACCCCTAACTCCCCTCGAGTTGGCAGTTTTTTGTGTTGTTTTTCTGTTTGCGTTTAACTCTGCGCATGCCCCCCCCCCCCCCCCCCGCGTAGAGGTAGAAACATCAAGACTGTTGGACTGGCGTCAGCGTGTGATAGTGGGTTAAGGGCTTGCCCCCTTAAGCATTTCCACGAATGCAAGGATGGTAAACCGGGGTCTAGTGGGTTTTTTCGCCTTCTTGAACACATGCAAAGCACCCACCTTAAGACTGAAAACAGGAAGATTTTTGTGAAGGATGCTATCACTAAGAATTTGGACCTTTTTCTGGATGTGGGGGAAGTCCTAAGGGCAGGAGGCAAATGGTTATGTGGGGAGTGCATGGTTATGCATGCCCTTAGTAGGGGGTGTAAGCATGGTGATGAGATGGTGTCTTTTGCTCCAAACTCGGGGGACGTGGACGATTTCATTGTTGGGATTAGAAAGCCATGTCAAGTAG
Organism: Helianthus tuberosus; assembly: GCA_030545235.1. Classification (NCBI taxonomy): domain Eukaryota; kingdom Viridiplantae; phylum Streptophyta; class Magnoliopsida; order Asterales; family Asteraceae; genus Helianthus; species Helianthus tuberosus. The sequence continues at coordinate 73,815 of JARYGA010051714.1, read as the reverse complement.
TAGCCGACACTTTTACACTCTCCCCGGAAGGGGTGGTAACCGATGTTGCGCTTCTTGAGCGTGTTTTTTCACTCCGTTTTCAAACCGTTAAATGCATTCCCCCCAGTTGTCGACTGGCATTCACTCAGGTTTTAACGGGTGCCCTACATAAAGTGGTGGCATCTCCAGGCTCGGTTGAAAACTGGATTCAGTTGCTTTTGTTGCCGTGTTGTACACTGAGGGTTGTCAGGCCTACTTCCAGGCAAGAGCGGAAATCAGGTAATAGAAAATCCCTGCAGTGCAGTAGCATCTTGCAGGCGCTTGCATTGTGGAAAGATGGGTCTGGTTTCACAGATCTGGTCTCTTCTCTCTTGGATAGTGGGGGGGGGGGGATACTGGGGTTTCTAGGAGGGATTCCGGAAGGGGCGAAGACAATAAAAAGGATCCCAATATCAAGCAATGCCTGCGGAAGGTCAGGGATGGACATTTTACGGCGGCGGTCAAAGTTTTATGTTCCAGTGGGGTTGCCCCCTTTGGGGAATCGACCATGAAAGCTCTTATTGATAAACACCCTGTGGTGCACCCCCATCATTGCCTTCCAACCCTATTGCCCAGCCCACTATTATTGCAGCAGAGGATTGCGTGCTTAAATGTATCCATTCCTTCCCTAGAGTGACATCTTGTGGCAGAGATGGGATGCGGGCCCAACACTTGTTGGACGCTATTGGTTGTGAGGGTTCGGTAAGTTCCTCGGGTCTGCTCACAGCCATTACTGGAGTTGTCAACCTATGGCTTGAGGGGCTTTGCCCTAAGGTGTTGGCCGAGTTTGTGGCCTCAGCCCCCCTCACCCCCTTATTGAAACCTGATAAGGGTATTAGGCCTATCGCCGTGGGGGGCATCTGGCGTAGGTTGGTCTCTAAGGTGGCTATGAAGAAGGTTGGGAAGGACATGGCCCAGTATTTGGGGGATTTTCAATTCGGGGTTGGTACACCAAATGGGGCGGAGGCGGTGCTTCATAGTGCGAACAGGTTCCTGAACTCTTTTCATGAAGATGGGTCCATGGCCTTGCTCACGGTAGACTTCACCAATGCTTTCAACATGGTTGACCGCTCAGCGTTCCTCCAACAGGTCCACCAACGTTGTCCATCTATCTATCGGTGGGTCCAGTTCCTGTACGCCCAACCCGCTAGGTTGTATGTTGGCAGTGATTGTATTAGGGCCACCACTGGAGTGCAACAAGGAGATCCCTTGGGGCCCCTTCTCTTTGCCCTAGCCTTACACCCACTTATTCTCCGTGTCCAGGAGCACTGTAACCTCCCCTTTCATGCTTGGTATTTGGATGATGGCACGATTATAGGTAATGCAATGGAAGTTGCTAAAGCCTTGGACATCATCAACACGGAGGGACCATTCCTAGGGCTCCATCTCAATATTAAGAAAACAGAAGTGTACTGGCCATCGTGTGACGGTCTCAAGGTTCAGGACGGCCTTTTCCCGCGAGGGATAGGTAGACCTGAGAGGGGGGTTAAGCTCCTTGGGGGGGGGCGGTTAGCCGAGATTCTGTTTTTATCGGTGAATTAGTAGGGCGGTGGGCATTGGCAGCGGTTGACCTTATGAAACTCTTGCCTTGCCTCCAGGACCCCCAGTGCGAGCTTCTTCTTTTAAGGTCATGCATGGGGGTAGCGAAGTTACTGTTTGGGCTGCGGACCTGCCAACCCCACTTGATGGCCAATGCGGCATCTTGTTTTGATGATGGTCTTCGAGAGGCTATCGAAGACATTGTTGTTTGCGGGGGGTCCTACTTCGGTGACCTTCAGTGGCGATTGGCATCTTTGCCGATGCGTCTGGGTGGTTTGGGCCTCCTCTCAGCTCGGGATGTTGGAGTTTATGCTTTTGTGGCGTCTAGAGCTTAGTCGTGTGTATTGCAAGACCATATCCTTCGGAACAGTGGGGTTGTTGAGCTAGACGTAGACTACAAACAGGCCCTTGAGTACTTAAGTATCTCTCTTCCAGACTTTGATATTGGCGGTTTCTCTAATATGGACACCGCCCCTCCAAAGCCACAAAAAACTTTAGCGAATGCCCTATTTGACAAAATCGCTCGGAGTCTGGGAGAAGCATTCGATTTGTCTCCCCGCCAAAAGGCGGTGATTGAGTGCTTGAAAGGCCCCCATGCGCAAGATTTTTTGACTGTTATCCCGATCGAGGGGCTGGGGCAATGCATGTCGCCTGTTGAGTATAGGGCTATCCTCAAATACCGGCTGATGATCCCTATGTATCCCGAAGACGAAACCTGCCCAATTTGCCGTAAAGCCTGCAGGGATAAATACGGGGAGCATGCTATTCATTGTAAGGAGCTCCTTGGTTTCAAATATCGGCACGACTGGGTGAGAGATGTTTTGGGGGACATCTTGAGGAGAGCGGGGATTTCTGCCAAGAAGGAGGCCCCTGTGAATTTCCTTACAGATCCAATGGAAGGTAGATCTACATTGAGACCAGCGGATCTGCTCGTCTTTGGTTGGGTGGGAGGAAAACATGCTTGTGTGGATCTCACAGGAGTCTCCCCCTTAGCTGGTTTAAGGGAAAGCGGGTTTGTAGCGGGACAGGCTATAAGGAAAGCGGAATCTAAAAAGGTGGATAAACAAGCTAAAGCATGTGCTGATAACCAACATGCATTTGTGCCCTTCGCCTTCGACACCTTTGGCTCCCTAGCTCCAGAAGCTATCCGTTTGTTGACTAGGGTCCAAAAGGTTGTCCACAGCAGTTGCTCATCAACAGGGGGGCATAGGTTTGTCTTTAATAGGCTAGCGTTTGCTATTCAGAAAGGGGTAGCGGCGCAACTTGTTGCTCACTTACCTGCGATATTGATATAACTCGGCCAGTATTTTTATATATAAATAAAAAATTTAAATTTAGATTAAAAAAAAAAAATACACAATACACTTTTGAACTCATGCCCTTGTGAAACATCTCATGTAATATTTCGAATAGTTTTACTAAGGTGATATAATAACATGAATACCAAAGACATTGTAATAGTATCCGTTTGATTGGTTGAGTTTTACATGTGTGTCCATTCTAATACCTTGGCAAATTGTGTTTTTAATAAATCAAAGTATGGCTTACTGGCCAATAATAATCCATACAGGCTATGTGACCAACAACAGTTGTAACTTTCACTTTTATCGCCAAGATAATAATACTCAGGAAAAGCAACACAACATGCCCGTAACATTCATTTATGCCATTTCTATTGAAGATAATCTTCATATTACATTTTCAACATTATTTACTATATTCTGATTGGGATAGAAAGCTGTCAATTGTTCATTAGAAACACACATGCTTATTTTTTCATTAGAGTGAGTTTCTTCTTGCTTACGATAGTGAAAGTTAAAAGAGCCACTAATCACATTGTTAAATATAAATTATTTAATCAAATTAATTCAAAACTTGATTTTTTTAGTTGCCATTTCTGTATTTATGAACCTAACTAAATCGTGTTTGATACTCTTACTATAAGGAAACTTTTGTGGCATGTAATTGTACGATAATGCTTAGCTTGATTTTCGGCCCAACATTACACAAACAACTAGGGCTGTAAACGAACCGAACGTTCAGCGAACAGTTCGTGAAACCGTTCGGCGGGAAGTTCGTTTATGTTCGTTCGTTTAATAAACGAACGAACATGAACAAGAAATTTCGTTCGATTAGTTAAATGAACGAACATGAACAGAGGTCTCGTTCGTTCGATTGTGTTCGTGAACGTTCGGTAAGGTGTTCGTGAACATTCGTTGATTTGCGTTCGTTTATGTTCGTATTATTTTAATTGTAGATTTTTGTACTTTCTTATATTTTATTTGTACTTTATATATTATTAAACTTTTATTTATTTTATTACCCTAACAATTAAACTAAGAAACCCACTTTCACCTTGTTTATGCATCATTTCCCTTTCATTTCTCATTATTTACATCGGCGAATACGATCGACCTCCGTTCCATAATAAGGGATTCAAGTTCGAGTGCTACTCTCTGGGCCATCTATCTTTATCCTTCGTCGCGTTCGCCAAATTTATTTGTGTTCGTGAACCGTTCGCGAACACGATCATTTCCTTAATGAACGAACACGAACATAAAATCTCGTTCGATAAGTGTTCATGAACCGTTCGTGAACACATTTATTTCCTTAACGAACGAACACGAACAAGGCCTTGTTCGTGTTCGTTCGGTTCGGTTACAGCCCTACAAACAACCCAAAAACAACATTGTTTCTTTACCATTTTTTTTTGCCATTACCAGACTCCATTGTTACATGAGTACTAAAGCTTTGGCCTTTGAATGAGTTGATTAAATTAATAATTTTCGTTAGAAATATTGAATTCTTACACCCGTGAGTGGAGTGAAAATAAGTCGATGGAATCTAAAGACCGAACATGTTACAAAAATGAATCATAAGAGTGTGTTTAATAAGTATAAAGACAAAAAAAGTAATTTCATATAAACGTAAAGAAAGATTTCTGTATTTTTGTCAAACAAATATTATACCATATTTACTTTTTTGCTTAAGATAATTTTTAAAAGTTTATTGAATGTTTTGATTATATTGTTAAAAATATTTATAATACAACTTAGACATCACATATTAATCAAATACACGACATGGAATTGACCTATATATTAAAAATCGAAGTAAATGAACACTAAGAGAAATGTATTAACATTAATAAAAATAGAAATGAATTAATAGTATTGGGTACCGGTACCAGTATCAAATTTACCAAACTGAGTGTATTTTCGGTATCCGTTTGGCACCGGTATTCATCGGGTTTTACCCTCAAATACCGGTGCAGTACCAGTACCGACCGTATCAAGCCGTACTGTACCAGGTATATTCGATACCGGTACCCACTTTTGGGGATTTCGGTAACGGTATTTTCGGTACAGGTTGGTACCGAGCTCATCAAATCCTGTAGCAATGTAGCAATGCAAGTAATTGCACAGTTTAGATTACTTTTCATACACACAGTAAGTAAACTGTATTTCGTTTGAATGAGGTTTTATATACACAACAACTTATTTTGCTTTAGTTTTTGTCTTTTTACGTAATGAATGAATTGTAGCATGTAAAATTAACTTGGATATTTAGATTATTGATTAGCAAAACCGTATCAAATCCTGTAATCAAACCGGTATCGTATCGGTACCAAATTTACTATACCAAATCATTTTTGGTACCAATTTGGTACCCACCTTTTGGCATTTTCAGAATCGTTACTTTCGATTCGACACCGGTCTAGCACCATACCTATATTTATAGATTTTTACCTTCAAATACCATACCATATTGTACCGAGCATTTTCGGTGCCGGTACCTAATTTCGATGATTTTCCGGAACGGTACTTTCGGTGCCGTTACCGGTACCGAGCTCATTCATATTTTAACGTGTTAGCACCGTAATAACTGAACTGAAAACAACCGAATTTCCAACGTGTAGGACGTGTGGGTCTTATTATTATATATTAGGTTATTTAAAATCGCTTCTTTTAGGACGGATTGACTATCCTTTTCACGACATTTTTATTTATGTTTTGATATTCGGTATTCGTTATCTGCTTGCCGTTACTGATACGCGTTTTACAGTCATTGGGTCTCCGCCGCAACGCGCGGGTGAAATTTAACTAGTTAAATTTGAATAACAAATACTATATAGCATTTGGAACTTCATCATCTATAATGAATTTTTTTTATTGTTTCAGATGGGGTTTTAGGATTTGTGCAATTGTTACTTTCTTTACACGTTTAGAAATAAAACCACAGAAAACCACGTGGCCTTTAAACTGCCAGTCACGCAACCGTTACTTTATTTTCTTATAATTTTTTTTTAAAAGAGAACTTCTATAAAAACAACCGAACCCGAAAACCGGGACGGCAAAACAACCCCGACTTACATAATTACAAAATTACACCAATCCGACCAACGAATACTACTATACTTTGATCTGTTTCTAAACCAAAGGAAGCCTATGGATCTAATGTCGCAAAAAATATCGTCAATCTTGAACCGAGAACCATTAAATTTCACATCATTCCTCGCCTTCCAAATACACCAACACGTGACCAAAATAATACCATGAAGAACCTCCTTTTCTTCTTCCCTTTTACCACAGTGAACGAACAACTCCAGCAGGTCTCGAAATGAAAAAGCGAAGAAAAGCGGGATACGAGTCCAAGAACAAACCTTTTGCCAGAGAACCGAGGAGACAAAGCACGCGGTAAACAAGTGGTCCGCGGTTTCTTCTGCGGAGTTACAAAGCGGGCAGAAAACATCTTCAGAAATAATACCTCTATTCTTCAGCACCTCCGCCGTGGGAATTCTTCCCATTTCAGCTTTCCAGGCGAAAAGGTTACATTTAATAGGGGTCCACGAACACCACTTCATCACAAACCTGGAGCTGAAATCGATGGAGTTGAGGATGATGGATTTGACTGATCGAACACTGAACTTCCCAGACTTGCAGCCAAGCCAGTGCCAAGAATCCCTTTTATCCGAGAGCGTAATGTTCTGGATTAAACCTGTGAGGCCAGCCAGCTCTTCCACTTCCTCAACCCCACTCGGATCGTGCCGCCACAACCATATACCATCGCCCCCCACCCGGTCCTTGACACAACAATCTTTTACCGTTTCGAGCCTAAACAGATTCGGGAACCGCAAATTTAAGGGCTCATCCAGCAGCCATGGGTCTAGCCAAAAACAAACTCCTTCCCCATTACCGACATCTCCTTTGAAACAAGATCGGAGTAAGATGTTCGGAGCGACGGGTTTGTTAATCACAGAAACAATCGATTTCCACACTCCTCCTACCGAGTTTTTAACCGGAAGGAAACCCCAGTTAGATGAACCCGAATGAATAGCAGCGATAACTTTAACCCAGAGGTTATCGGTTTCCGCTTTAAACCGCCACCCCCATTTGGTTAACAAAGCCGAGTTAGAAAACTTCAACTTACAGATTCCCAATCCCCCTGCTTTCCGGGGGGAAGCCACCCTATCCCATGCAACCCAATGCGTCTTCCGAACCTCTGACGACCCTCCCCATAAAAACTTTTTAATAATAACTTCTAAGTCGTGGATAACCTTCACCGGCGCTTTATAGAGCGAGAAGTAGTAATTCGGCAAAGCCTCGAGAACCGATCGAATAAGAGTAACCCTACCGCCGAAAGACAAGACGTTGGCTTTCCATAGAGAAAGACGGGATTCGACGATGTCGAAAACCGGTCTCCAATTCGAGATACGGTTCATATTGGCCCCTACCATAAGACCAAGGTATTTAAACGGAAGAGAATCAGACTTGCAACCCATAATATCCGCCAACTCAAAAACCTCACCTTGATTTACCCCAACCCCATAAAGACACGACTTGCCAAAATTAATCCGAAGCCCAGAACACACATGAAAACATCTCAGGATTCTAACAACATTCAAAACATTCTCCTTTGACCATTTACCAAGAATCATCGCATCGTATGCATAAAGAAGGTGAGACAGAGTAGGACCGTCGTTGGGCAAAACAATGCCGCTAATGGAACCCGTCTCGCACGCCTTGTCGAACATACACGAGAGAGCTTCCATAGCAACAATGAAGAGAAAGGGAGAGATAGGATCTCCTTGTCTCATGCCTTTAGAACAACCAAACTCGAATGTGGGCGACCCATTAACCAGAACCGAAGCACGGGCCGAAGAAAGGATTCCTGAAATCCAGCTACCCCACTTTGGCGGGAATCCCATTTGCTCAAAGACACTAACAACGAACCCCCAATTAATATTGTCGTACGCCTTTTCGAAATCTATCTTGAAGAAAAAAGCCTGAGATTTTCGGCTTTTCAACCAAGAAAAAACCTCATTAATCATGAGGGGACCGTCGAGAATGAATCTGTCACTCAAAAAAGCCGATTGAGAAATCGAGACGACCGTTCCAATAACCCTCTTGAGCCGCAGAGCAAGCACCTTAGAAACAACCTTGTTAATCATTCCGATGAGACTAATGGGACGGTAATCACCAAGGTTCGCCGGGTCTTTGATTTTGGGAATAAGAGCAATAAAAGCGGATCCGCATCCAGGACTAAGAGAACCGTGATCGAAGAAGTAATCTAAAATCTTGCCGAAATCCTCTTCAAACAAACTCCAGAAATGCTTTAAAAACCGAAAATTAAATCCGTCGGGTCTCGGAGACCTATCATCCCCGCAACTGAAAACTGCTGATTTGATTTCCTCTATACTGAAACGAACCGTTAAACTCGACGCATCAACATCTCTTAACTTCTTAATGTTTGGAATGATCAAAGGCGGTCTGGCCGGAAAAGGCTCCTGAAATTTGGATCTAAAGAAGTTGAAAACTTCCTTTTTAATGCGATTCGGTTTAGTCACCCACCTTCCTTCGATATCCATCCCATGAATAAAGTTACTAGCCTTTCTACAATTGACCATAGAATGAAAAAAACGACTATTTTCATCGCCATCCTTAGCCCACCTCACCCGAGATCTTTGCCTAACATCCTTGACTTTATTCTCTTCCGCTTCCCTTAAGATTTTTTTATTCTCCAAAAGAGACCACTCCTCGTGTTTAGACAGATCCCTCGTCTCGAGAATATCTTCCAACATCGCTAATTCATCCTTGGCTATAAGAAGCTCCTCTCCTTCTTTTTTAACAGTCTCATCCCTCCATTCTCCAATACTAGACCTGAGAAACCTTAGTTTGTTGAGCAAAACCAAGTCGGGTGGACCCACACCAGAAAAACTATGACAAGCACCAGCCACAACCTCCTCAAAACCATCTTTACCGAGCCAAGAGTTGAAAACTCTAAAAGGACGCGGTCCAAAATTTTTAGCTACAGCAATAAGAATAATAGGGCAGTGGTCCGAAAGATGCCTAGGCAGGGCCCTGACATTCGCTTCAGGCCAAACATTAAAAAAATATGCATTGACTAAGAATCTATCGAGCTTACTAAGCTTACGGCCGTTGTCGTCTGTGGTTTACAGACTTTGTGTTTGCCAATGGACCACCACCCATTGGTCGACTGTTGCTTGCATATGCCGCATGCGCGAGTTCTAATCCCACCCCACTTGGTTCTTTAGTGATGACGTCAGCTTCTACTTTCTAGACGTCAACATTATTTTTTAATTAATATTTAAAGACTTATTTTTGGTTTCAAACAGGTTAACTTTTTGCATGGTTTAATGAGCCACAAAGATACCGAGTTTAATGTGAATATGTTTTTTATAGTTTCGATCGATGCAAAACATGTATATGTCGATGCCGAGTGCCGGTTCCCATACCGAACTGAACCGTTACCGGTTGTTTGTTGTTTCTCGCTCTACCCACATTGTGCCACTTTTCATCTATTTCGTTGCAGTTAACGATTTCACCGTCATTGCCGATGGTTTTTACCGGTGATTTGAACTCGGGTTTCGCTTCATTTTACGGTATCTTCTTCACTGTTCTTTCGATTTAGTTGTTGTTGTTGTTGTTTGAACCTCATGTTGTTTGCACCTCATATGGGATGTAGTGTTTTTTGTTTGGGTGAATTGCATATTTTCCCTTATAAAACTGTTTTATTGCATATTTACGCAATTCAAAATTAATATTGCATGTATCCCCTTCTTTAACTAAGAAATTTGCAAATTTACGTATATAATGGCTATTTTACCCTTAGTTTTACTAAAACTTAAAAAAAATTGGATATTTACCAATTTTTACTAGTTTTTATGTCTCTTTCACAATAGTTGTCTACATTTCGCTACTTAGTTTATTTCGTTTCTTGCGTCTTTACTAAGTTATTTCAGTTTACGCTTTTTGATTATTTCATGAGCTAGAAATATGAATTCGTTGTTTGTATACGTGTAACCTTGGACGCGAAACTTGCCAAAACGACATGGTTTCGATAAAAAAAAACATCCCTACAAAGTGAAAAATAAAGAAAAAACACATCACGACTCTTAGTTGCTTTCATTCGACCCTTCTCACTCGTTTTCTCCCAATCATAATTCTCCCAAGACGATGATACGATGCAGCAGGGTGAATACCTAAATTGAAGCAACTGATCAAATTTGCAATCTTAGCAAAGTGACATCTGATGCATAGGCAATACCTGATTCAGATAAACCCCCTTTTGCCTTGTTTAAGGCGGCGCACCTTGTGATATCTGATACAAGGCGGCGCAACTTGTTGCCCGACTACCTGCCATTGCTTTGTAATTGCCCTTTTTCGTGTGGAATGAAAAATTCAATTAATTTTAAAAAAAAATTGTTCATCTTCTTAAAAAATGATCCAATCGTTTGACTTTTGAAATTAATTAATTTATTGTATTCAATTTTAAGAAATTGAATCATGGCTACTAAAACTATGGAATCAGATTAAAGTATACATTATGAGTAAAAAATACCCTGCTCAAACAAACTATGGAATGAAAAAAGGGTATAAAAAACAAACTATGGAATGAAAAAAGGTATCAAAACAGATTCCTTATCAAACAATCTGTAAGGAAGAGGAGAACGAACATTATCAAAATGGTAATCACACATGCTATTGCAATCTGTAATCACAAACTAAAAGGGAATCACACATGCTATTGCAATATGTAATCACAGCCTAACAAACCCTAACCACCGAACAATCTGTAAGGAGGAGATCGAACACTCGGGGCCGGCTAAGAACCAATCGATTATAGTTGAATCGACGAACCAAATGAGAACGATAGGGATACTTTAATCGCCAAAGAAGGATCAACGGGAAGGACATTTCAATCGCCAGAGAAGGATAACCACATGAGAGTGGAGTAATCGTCGAGAGAGAGGAGGAGAACGAACCATCTATGGCTGGAAAATGGCAATTCCATAGTATACTTGAAAAGGGCAGTTTAGTCATACTAAAAAAGAATAATTAGGTAGGGAAAATATGTAATTAAAATATGTGGTTGGGTAAATATGCAATTGAAGTGCTATTAGAAGGGGAACTATGCAATTGTCCCTTTTTGTTTGGCCTAGACATCGCTTCAATTGTAGAATCCGTTTCTTGTACCGGTTTGTCTAAGGTAATTCTGATTTCCGGTTTCTGTTTTAAAGGTTTTTTCGGTGATTTGATAATTATGAAAGAGGTTTTTTAGTTACATATATTTTGAAAGTCTTAGGTTTTTGTAAAAATGTCATTTTTCTTGAAAAATGTGAGAAAACATGGGAATTGACATGTAGGTATCATGTTTTTTACTTAAGCATGATGTTTTGGGTTGTTTTGGCAAGAAAAACATAAAACATAACAATTTAAGACAAAATGCAATGACTTCTAGGCTTAAAACTTAAAACACATGTCAGTAGTATGTTTTAAGTGTTAAGTCGTATGTTATAGTTATGTTTTAAATTTCATGTCTATAATACATTACATTTTGTTTTAAATTATTATTTTTGATGCTTCTCTTGCTAAAACAACTCAAACATCATGTCTGGGTACAAAACATGATTCCTACACATCAACTAAAAAAAGGGTGAACTCAGCCAATTTTGAAAGAGGTATTTTTTTTATTTGCGTATAAATTTGGGACTTTGTTCTACTGACACAGTTATGGCTTTTGTGATCGAATTTGACGAATATGTTCATGTCTTTTTTAATTGGGATATAATAAATAGACCCAAAATAAAGATTAATATACTAAATTAGTCAACTTGGTAATGATTAACTATTTTAACACATTATTTTATTCTAAAGTCAAAAGTAATAATTATATTTTTTATATTATTTATTTTATAGGGTTATTAGATTTTATCACCCCAAACTATTGGCTATTGGCCGCTGCCTTGGTTGTAAAACAAGGTTTCCAAGGCCGAGTACTCCCCGAGTAGTCGCTACATGGTAGGCTGCCGAGGCGACTTTCTTCGACTCCGCCTAATTACTCGGAGTCGGTCAAACGCGGTCAACCTTGGCCAGAATTGGATCTAGTAGGTCAACTCGGGCCTAGTTTGACTTAATAATAATAAAACATAATTTCTATGCGTATCATATTAAGTAATGAATATCATTTTCACATATTTTGTTATAAATATTAGTAAATTTATGTTATCTGACATATATTTATTCTCCAAAAAGTAATTTCTTTATAATTTAACATGTCCGAGTACTCCCCGAGTACTCTCAACTCCCCGGTCGACCGACTAGGGAGCGCCTAGCGATTTTTGAAACCATGGCCGCTGCCACCCCAACTATCATTTTGACGTCCGTCACCCCCAACTTAACACTTAGTGTGTTCTGTCACTACGTCGTTAACTGATCACTAACTTTAGATCCCGTTACTATATTTTTTGGGGTGTCATAGGGATCTTAGGAAGGTTTTAGGGATCTTAGGACACCCCAAATAGATTATAACAGGATCAAAAGTTAGTGATCAATTAACAACGTGGTGACATAACACACTAAGTGTTAAATTGGAGGTGGCGGGCGTCAAAGTTATAGTTGAGGGTGGCAATGACCAATAACCAATAGTTAGGGGTGATAAAATCCAATAATCCTATTTATAATACTTTTTTTAGTTTTTTATATTTTGTTATACTATTATTGACAAAGAAGTGGTGGTGGAGTGGTAAGGGAGAGACTTGGTGTTCTAAGGAACTTAAGTTCAATTCCTGCCCTCCTCATTATTTTCTGCGGCACCTGGTGATGATGGGAGACTAGACGAATAGGTGGAGATAGTTCAATCCTTGAACTGAGCGTATTTTACCTCACCGCACTGTCGTGCTTTTGGGTGAGTGTTCATGGGTTTCGGCCCTAGGTGAGGGTTTTCCCTGATTCGGAGACGAGTGTATCCCGATATGATGAATTTCACCAGTAAACCATTTGAAGGATTCGTTTAAAACACAAATGCTTGTTTCAGGGATCAAAAGTAAGATTGAGCTATATAAACATTTAATGTAACAATTAATAACCTGAGACATCTTAACATAATGCTTGGTAAAAGATCTTGACCGAATACATTAAAATCGAGTTTTTTTTCCCATAATAGTGTTGGTAGAAAAACTATTTACCAAAATATTATTGTTAGAAAAATATTTACCAAAATAGTGTTTTTGAAGATTTTTTTTGTTTCTCACTCCTATTCTAATTGGATAAATCCAATTCATTAATTAACCATTGATCTAATCATATTTTTTAAGAATATAAAAAACAACTTTTTTATAAAACCTACTTTGAAACAAAAACATATTAAAAAAAAAACTGTATTTGATAAAAAAAAAAGGATTTTTAGTCACCTATTCCGTTGATACCTTATTTATTTTTTTCAAAAATCAACTTTTCAAGCTCTAAGTTTGGCCATTTTTATACAATTCATTCACTGGGTTTGGATCCAGTCCTTACTTTCTTAGTTAATTAATACATGTTATAAAGAGTTAGTAGGTTCCAACCTACTATCTCTTTCGTGTGTTCAAACACGAAATACATAATTTCTATGTGGGTTTTTCTTAGAGAATACTTTACTTAAACACAATTTAGGCTTTTAAATTTTTATCAATTGTAATTAAATCCACAAACTTTTTTTTATATAAATTAAAATTTCATTCCAATCATCAGGGCAAATTACATAAGAATAGCAGGTAGACGAGCAACAAACTGCTCCGCCACAAACTGCTCCGCCACAAACTTTGTTTTTGTAAAAAAAAAAAGAAAATAATAAAGAAAAGCTTTTTTTATTTACCTAATATATTATGTTTTATTCAATATAACAATACTAGCCTAAGATCACGCAAGCTTCGCGGGTGGCTTAACACAAACATATAATATATACTGGCAATGAAATGAACTTTGTAATGAAAGAACTTTTCAATATAAACGTATAAAAATTTGATTTTTCTCACTTATGTAAATATGTTTTGATTCATTTTTTATAGGTATTGAGATGTTATTGTACAAATGATTTTATAGCAATTTTTAGAACCCGGATAGATTTCTTTTTTTTTTTAATTACTTTTTTATAATTTTGGTTATTTGATATATATTTTCTTAAATAAAGCATTTTTAACCAGTTTTGACCTTAACGCATATTGAGCAGAACACATATTGACATGAACCTATTTTGAGCAAAACCCGTTTTGACTGACCCGAACCTATTTTGACCTTAACATATATTGAGCAGAACACATATAATCAATAATCAATGAAATAAATCATACTAAAGCTATTTATGATTAACACATAACTAAATCATACAAAAAGTAATTTAGTTGGTACACATGCTAATTGACAAATACTCTTTGCTACAAAGTAATCACCGGTAGGATTGAGTGGTGGAGTTCTTTGCTCCCATACACATATCGGAGCTTGCAGTTCTAGCATCGTCACGCATGCAATTTATACCAAATACATATTCTCGTGCCTCATTTAAGCCTTGGATTTATCTACACAAATTAAACAAACGGTTGAGATGCCTTTTATAAGCAACGATGGCACTAAAGTTGGTACTATAGATAATAGTAAAACCTATATTATATTTCATTCATAATTACAACTTGAGTTGTCAAGCATAATGATGATAATGTCATGAATAAGAATCATCACTTCCAGATCTAATAAAAGAAGAAAATAAGAATCACCATATACTTAGCACTTTCTCCAATCTCCACATTAGATGATGTTAAAACCACAATGAGCCATTTTTTGCAAGTCCCATTGAATTACACCAAAACTAGGATTAAGACCCGCCCGCGTTGCGGCGCGTGTACATCGTAAACATCCAATGAATTGGCCCAAACGTTATATGATGCATTAACCATATGAAAACACACATTTCGACGTATCCAGTTGAACTCAATGTAACCTGTATAAGCATTGTGATTTGAAAAAACAAAGTAAATTCATATCGAACAATCATAACGTATTATATGTGACCCAACTCATACATAGAAAACGTAACTGGTATGAAGGAAAATCTGCACATGTAATCGAAAGTAGAAAACGTAACTGGTATGAAGGAAAATCTGCACATGTAATCGAAAGGGATTAATTAGAGCTTTCGAAAAAAAAGGGAGAAAAAGAAACCATAATTTGACTCCACTCGGTTCGAAACAAACTTTACGAAACATACATAAAATAAACACGAAAAATATTATTTGACCTGAATCATTTCCCCAAAAAGTTTACGTCGAAACGTAGAACAACTTGAATTTATACCAAAACGTACATAAAAATATGCACATAAAAATGGTTTCTTTAAACGAAAATGTATTGTATTTGACCTGACTCGTCTATAAAAAAAGTTTACATTAGAATGTAAAACAAATCATATTTATACCTACCTGTATATAAAATATGCACGTAAAAAATAGTTTTTAAGTAAAGGAAGTATAGGGGTAAACCGAAACAAAATATTAGTAAAAAATTTAATAGGTTAAAAACATTCCTAAAACAGTGCCAAGTAGCACCAATGCCACAACGGCATCGACTCTCAACATCGTAAAAATAAAATAGATAAAATGAGAAAAATTACACTGAACGAAAAGCAGATTTAAAATCGTTGAACCACGCACACACGTTACAGTGTGTTAATGCGAAGAAATTAATCAGAAACGGAAAACGTAGAAAATAATAACTTAGTCGATCTAGGACCCGCCTGTTGTGGTGAACTTGTCAAAAAGGAAAAAAAATGGACATGTTGCGTCGGATCTGTCAAATATGAAAAAATAGTGCAAAAAACGTTGAACCTCACATCCACGCTACGACATGTTAACTTGCAAAATTTAGAACGAAACGTAAAACTTGCGAAAGATAAAAAGTATGGGTGACAAAAGTTCTAAATAATAAAGTGTTGTGTTAAATTATAAAAGATGGAAAAGTTTGGGTTAAAAGTAAAAAAATTAAAAGGGGTTAAAATACAAAATATGAAAATGTTTGGGTTAAAAGTGAAAAATCATTTTTTTTTGAAAAACTCCCTAAGCCCATAGTACAACCAACATATGCACAAACTTGTTGCTTATTTATATATGAAATAATACATAATTCTTAGTTACTTTACAAAAGATATGGATTCAAATGCGGAATGGACTAAACAAACAGGTAAAAAGAGATTGAGTTATTGAAAAGTTGGAAAATATAGTGAGGCTTACTTGTACTACTACCACAGCTATCGATTACCACCGCCACTGTCATTAACCAAGAACGATCTATCCCTTTCCGATGGCCAAATGTCACGAAACCATAGCCGGCGACTAAACTCATCACTGCTGCACTGATGTCACTCCTGTTCTGGCTCCAGCCTTTATCTGTCTCTCGCTTACTTTGTTGCATATCTACGTATGCATACAAAGTGTGCAATAAGGAGAAGCAAGAGTACAGCTTAGCAGGAGAAGACGGCCTCTACCGATTTCGTAAAAGATAATAACCGATGAAAGTTTTGGGTAAGAGGGATGGGGCTTAACCTGGTCGGCGAAACAGTACGTGTCAAGGGTATTTTTGTTGAAGGACCACACGTGTAAAAACGATGGAAGTGATGTTGCCATTCTCAAAAACACTAAAACTCAACTGGTGCTTTCATCTTGTTGTTTAATATAAGCTAGTTGGTCTCTAACTCGTGCGTTACAGCGGGGATCCAGTGTACCGATAACAGTGTAGGTTCGGCCGACAACCTAATTCAAAAAAAGCGTCAACCATATATTTCAAAACATATATGATCATAAAAATCAAAATCAAAATCACTATATGATATCAACCAAATAGAAAATATGATGGCTAAAAAGATCTACGCAACTGCAATGTATTGCACACTTCTTGCTGAACAGATCTAAGGAGCCAAAAAACACAGCTCTTGCGTTATTTCTATCATGAAATATAAATAATAGGAATATCAGACGATTACCTTTACAGAATTCACATCTTACTGACTGATGTAATTAAGCAATATTAGGCGCAGAATATCGAATATGAAGCATTCAATTGCTTACTTAGGAGGAAGTATCTGAGCAACTGAAACCAATGAAATGGAAGATCTAGAAAGTGATGGTGGAGTTGACAACTTGGGATAGAGTCTTACTCTTACCTTGAAGATGCTTGAAAACTCGATCCTTTCATCATGTCAAAAACCGTCAATTTCATTTCATTTTCATCAAATACGTACTTAGAACTTGAGGAAGACGTCGTAATTGCATACCATTCAAAAGAGGGATTCGATTATGGAAGTGCACCTGCAACAAAAAATCAACAACAACCAAAAAAAGTTAAATCAACCAACCATCAATAACTTCAATCACCAAATTATCTACTTTTAATTCTAGAAGGCCCGATAATCAATTTAAAACCAACATTAACTCTACCAAAGCATCGCTAACTTCAGTCACCAAATTATGTATTTAAAAAATAGAGTTATAACTGATTCAAAGATCCAATCTAAAAAGCCCTAGGTCATTATGAAACAAAAAAAAGCAAGCAAAACTTCATACTCAAACTTAACGATTGTAACCTCTGCCATTAACTCTAACAAAGATATAATGAAGAAAGATAAAAAAAGGTCATTTAACTTGGGTTGGTGTAAACAACAAAATTATAAAAATAAAAAATAAAAAGTGTTTATAGTGAAATACCATTGGCGTTGGCAATTATGTTTCCCAAGTCACTCGCATGATGGATTTTATCTTCAGGATCACCATGAGTATGCCAAATCGGATTGAAATGAGGTCCTAATATTAATAAGTTGTCACCGTTAAATCACGAGAACTAAATAATCCATGTCATGAACCCCAAAACATCTACATTGGAATATCACCTGTAGGATCGAGAGACGATCTAAACGAGTCTATCAGAAGAGTTCTCGGTCTAATCAGAGGCGGAATTCATTGATTAGACTTTGTAACAGCTTGATTCACACTTAATTGTCTTGTTTTATTGATATAACACGTTTACAGATCAGTAGACACGTCGGCAGCACTTCGGTACCGGAATCATGAACGTTACAAATGAATCAGCATGTCAGCTATTTATAAAGGTGAGTATTTCGCACGGAATAACATCTTGCTATTTCGTGCGAAATAGCCAATGGTTATTTCGTACGAAATAGCTCTTTGCTATTTCGTGCGAAATAGCTCAATCACACCCAAACCCTAATTTCCTCGTACAACGTGCCCTGATCTAACAATTCTATTACAAGACTCGATACAAGACGAAGTCGACAGACGTATGCACCAACAGACTCCCCCTCGGATGTTGACGAAGTCTTCGGTGTCGAGTCTTCATAATCTTCAGCCTTTATCAGTCTTTGGGCTCTTTATCATTCACACTCCCCCTTGAATGTTGATCTAACAATCTTCAGTATCCTCTTTTCTTCAATTCAGAATCACAACCTGGCTCTCTCATAGCCATAACCTGCACATTCTCTACCTCAAAGTAAATTTTACCAATTTAAAATCTGATAAATTTTAAACTTTCTGCTTACCACTTGTAGAATCAATTATAAAACGTCATTTGAAAAAAAATCATTCAAAATGATTTAACATTTAAAATCTCTAATAACCACTTGTATGTAAAATATTTTCAAACATCCTTTCCCAAACCTGTTCATCATGTTTAGCACTCAGAATTTTAAAAATCAGCTTTCCAACATCAGTTGTCTAAAATCTTTTTGAATTTTCAAAAATTTATGCTAAAACACACTGAAAATCATTTTGGACTTTTGAGTTAAAATGAAAATACAGTAAAGAAATATTTACAGACAATATTTTTGTGAGTTTGTGTAAGAAGATCATATCAGTTTTTAAGACACATCACAAGCACCGTTAAGCTTTATACATTTTAAGTTCTAAACGATTCACTTAGATTGTCAGTATACTGATCCACTTAAATTTTCACACAAAGTTCAACTGTTACGAGATACGAGATTAATGTTTTAGAGACTTAAACTTATTCGCGTGTCACACCTCAGAATATACTCCCGTATCCAGATCCCAATATTCAGTCTTACAGGTGAGTATACCTAGATGATATCTGTAAAGGGTTAAATGCGAGGGCCATGAGAGCTCAGGCTATTGCTTCCCCAAAATCAGAGAGATGATGGCTTCGACTTTAGGTGTGTTCCCTTTAGAGAATCTTTTCTTCAACAGCACATGATTAGCATTTTGCAATGTTTCATCATTTTTTATGCTGAGGTTGATGCTATATTTCAAGCAAGCGAAAAGTATTATACGGGGACTAGGCCATTGCTTCCGCAAAATCAGAAGTCCCGGGATAATACCCCAGATATCACTAAGCATAAAGACCTAGTATCTCAGAAAGAGTGATCTTTCAAACAAGATTTCGGGGGTTACCCATATATTCGAGAGATGTTCCCCACGATATAAGAAAGTTTGATATTTTAGGTTTATATCTCGACACAATCTACTAAATGTGCAAAAACCTACTGGCACATCATCAGTGAGACCGTTTATTACATTTAGACTTTCCAATTCTTTAGCATGCTGTGATCGTCCACTGATGTACTATCATTTCCTCTTTTTACAACAAAACTCAATTTTTATTTTATCATTTTTTTTTTACTTTTTCAAATTTTCTAATGTTTTTGGATTTTCTGAAATTTCTTACTCCCCCTAAAATTCAAAATCATTTAAATGAAATTTTGAAAACAAATTGTACAAGGTAAATTGACAACTGATTTTCAAGCTTCAATTCTGTGATAACCCTCACCAAACCAGGTATCTGTACGAATTAGTTAATATTTAATTAATTCTTAATTACCGTGCTTGCTTACAACTGTGGTTAAACTGCTTCTTGATTTCTGATACATACATACTCATGCATCACATTTTATACTGTCACTCTATTATTTACACACAAACATCAGTGACAACCTTGATGCACAAAAGCACAGTGAGCACACTATACGGATAACCCAGTAAACATGCTGACAATGCCAGCACTAGACAGATATTGTCTCCGAGGCCAGTATGAGCCGAGAATAGATTGCTACACTAGTAGTGAGTGTAGGGAGATGAGGTTTGTAGAACTGCGTCACGAGGTGATAGTTATAGTGACCGGATGTGCCTAAAACATGCTTTAAGTACAGAATCCTGCACTTTATTACAAAAATTCAGCATTTAACTTAACTAGTCAAGTGCAAAAACATGGAAAAATAATGCTAGACACTTTCCAAAGTGACGGGAATTAAATGTGTCACTAAAAGTAACATAAAAGACACTTTACGGATTTATTAAACACTTTAACGGAACAACGCCCAACCGAACAACCGGACATTACCCGGAACATAAAAATATTGTTAAAAACATTGTTACCCTTCTCTGAACTAGTTTTGATCCCCGAACACTTAAACACACTACATAATACAGGGTATACACTACACATTAGACTGTACATCTTAACACCCCATTAGTCACCTACTTGTCATCAAACTTTGCACTTGACCTCCTCCCATTGCCTAATTTTTGGTTCATCATGGACCCCACCTTCAAGATCTCATAATCTTCCAAAAATTCCCTCAAATCTTCCATGATATTATGTAAGATATGTCTTGTACTCACAAGACACAAAACCCTTTGGGTAATACACTATATGGAGTTTATAAGAGGACTAGAGGTTACTTCATCTTCATCGCCTACACATTCTTTCTCTCCTTCTTCTCTTGGTTTCGGCCAGCCCCAAACACCACAACCATCATCATCATTCAATCACTTGCAACCATTCTAAGAGCATCCAAAGGTGCAAGAGACCCTACAACTAAGCTTGGTGTGTTCGGAAGCTCAAGGACCGCTCTCGTTTTCTTTTATCCACCGCTTTTACGCTTTGAAACTCCCCTAGCCTTGTGCTAGTAGTAAGTGCCTTAGATCTTCATCTTGTTCATATTCTTGGTGGTTAATAGTGGAAAGAATGGTGAAATTACAAGAACCCTAAAGAATCTAACTTAAAACATGAACATAAAGGCTTTACACAAAGGTCATGAGATGAAAGGTGATAATACATGGTAAATCTGAATTAAATGAACAAAAACCTGCTGAAAACAACTTATGGTCCGATGTTAAACGTATTAGAAAGTATGGCGATCGTATGTGTGCGTTCTAGTAACATTTAACTTATAAACAGCTTGCTGATTTGCATTTTCAGCCGACTTTAACCAGCTGTAAACAGGTCAACATTTAACGAAAAATTGATTTTCTTGAGTCTAAAACATGTTAATATGAAATACGGTTCTAATGGCACTGGAATCATAATTTTTGGACTTCGTTTACTATTTTTAAAGCGTCGTTTTCTAACAGCAGCTCAAGCTGTATTTTCCTGCTGAAATTATGTGTTGTATTTCTCGCCATAACTTGAAATCGGTGTAGGATTAGATCACGAAATTTGTACTGTAGATGACCACCAATGTATTTGTAATTCTCTCACTGGAATTTCGTAAATCGGACTTCCGATGAATTTTAAATAAATTATTTTGCGGACTGTGGTCAGAAAAAGATAAAACTGATTTCAGTCCGGAAAATGATTTTCTATAAAATATTGGTGATGATTTGGACCCCGATATTTTTACACAATAATATTTGGATCGAAGAAGACATTCTGTAAAAATTTGGGAATTTTTGGAATAAGATAACTATTTTATTAAAATACCCGAAAACAGCCAAGTTTTGTGTACTAAAACTGAATCGATATAAGTGGTATTTTGCATGTCTAAATGTCGGGTTGGTTATTGAGAACGATCTAACGTGTTATATGAAAAGAAAATGATACGCTAGTAAGCGTTGCCACCTCCAGTTACAGAGGAAACTCTGGCGAAATTTTTCCAGAAATATAACACTTAGAAATTTTTTTGTGACAAGTGTTATAAATATATTTTTTTAACTTGGTTTCAAAATATAAATTTCACCATGATTTTTATTACAAATTAACCAAGTGTCGGAGGTGGATTTTTGTAAAGGAAACTTGTTAAATATATGTTGAGAATATATATATATTTTTTTTATAAAACGCTTGTGTGCTCACGTGATTATTATGTGAACTAAAGATATATTATTTTTAAGGGTAAAAATAATATTACTTGATATATCATGAAAACACGACTCCAAAATAATACCAACGCCCTCACAAATCAATATTTAAGTTACACCGATATTGTTTTTACAACGCGAACTCTAAAATTTAACGCGCGTATTTTCAGAAAAATACACTTAATGGTGTATTTTGACAAAGTACTATTTTGGGAAATTGTATGAAGTAAAATATAATATTTTTGGGAAAAATATGTATATTTTGGAATCAGAACATTTTAGACAAGTGAGACTTAAAAATATATTTTTCGGAAATCATAACGTATACGTATAGTTTGGTAAATTATCATTTTGGAAACTGTAGAAACAGAAATATGTTATTTTTGGGAATATATTAACATATATTTAATTTGGAACAATACACCGAAATACGACGCCAACACTTGGCAAGATATACAAACACAAGTACAAAAATACACGTATGAGATACCCCCATCCTTGGGAAGGAAATACAAAGTAAAATGCTTGAGAAGTATTAATACAGAAAAACTGCAAAAACAATTATTCCAAAACAAAATACAACTATTATAACTTGGAATAATACCATAATCGTAACTCAAAAACATACATACTAAGACAAGGCACGACCCGTTCGTCTAATAGACATTAGTACACTGTAGGTAGTCATGTTGGCTGAGGAGACTTGGGTTACACATACTGAAGACGCAATACTGTGAGTTCATGCCCCCCCTTTTCTCTTAACTGTTTTCAGTTTTTACACTTCGGGGGTGAAATACATGTTACATTTACTACAAACATTTTATACACGGTATGATTAGCTAAGGAACTTACTGCTAGATCACGTGAATGGATAGGCTATTATCGTAAGACCATTAATCCTTGTATAAGGACCGAGAGGCATGAGTGATAGATCTATCGGGTGTTGCGAGCCCCACACATGGGCCAACGTATGGCTGCATGTGGTGACTATGTCTTTTCGCCGGAAGGACCGGTATGAAATACGCGTTACAGGTTTGAGTGCTTCCTAGACCATGTCACTGATTAATGTATTAGCTACACATTAATTGATCTCTGTCTTCCTTAATTGCTACATACCAGGGATTTTCATACATACAGACTTATTACAAAGGTTATTACATACTCACTTACACATGAACTCGCTCAACTTTATGTTGATTTTTCAAACTACATGTATTTCAGGAAACTAATGGATCTGGCACAGTATGCACGTATTTTCAAGCTGCGTTTGAATAAAGAAGTCATCCAGGGTTTAGAATGTGTAACCTCTTCCTGGACGGGTTACATACCCCTAAACCTTGTATTGTTTAAAGTCTTTTGCTAAGTCTTTATGAACTCAATTAAATCAAGTTAAGGTTTGTAACTTATTTTGTGATTGTTGAAAATGGGATTTTTCTAACTTTATTAATGGATGAATATCTCATGTTTTTATCATATAGTATGGTCATGATTGTTGCTATGGTATTAAGAAGTCACACCAAATAAACCCACGCTTCCGCAAAGCCAGAGTGTGACAGCTTGGTATCAGAGCCTCGATCATAGTGAACTAGGATTCTTTCTCGAGTCTAGACTATGATCATCAGGGCTCTCACGAAAACGTTTTCAAACACATTTACATTGCATACACTATACGTCCAGATCCAGGGAACAAACCTTTTTACAAACAAAAAAAAGGCACAAATACACATTTCCAAATTTAAATTTATAGTCCAGTCTGAGAGACTGAGGGAGTAGTCTGAGAGACTAGAAAGTTCAGTCTGAGAGGCTGGGAGGTTAAGCTAGTGAGACTAGAAAGTTCAGTCTGAGAGGCTGGGAGGTTAAGCTAGTGAGACTAGAAAGTTCAGTCTGAGAGGCTGGGAGGTTAAGCTAGTGAGACTAGAAAGTTCAGTCTGAGAGGCTGGGAGGTTAAGCTAGTGGGACTAGAAAGTTCAGTCTAAGAGGCTGGGAGGTTAAGCTAGTGGGACTAGAAAGTTCAGTCTGAGAGGCTGGGAGGTTAAGCTAGTGGGACTAGAAGGTTCAGTCTGAGAGGCTGGGAGGTTAGTCTAGTGGGACTAGGAAGTTCAATATGAGAGATTAGGAGATTTGAGTCTGAGAGGCTGAGAAATTCAATCTGAGAGATTGGGAGATTTTAGTCTGAGAGGCTGAGAAATTCAATCTGAGAGATTGGGAGATTTGAGTCTGAGAGGCTGAGAAATTCAATCTGAGAGATTGGGAGATTTTAGTCTAAGAGACTGAGAAATTCAATCTGAGAGATTGGGAGACTGTAGTCTGAGAGACAGGATAGGATAGTCTGGGGAAGACTAGAATGATTACTTGCTTACATTAATTGAGGCTTACATGCTTATCTGATTTAATGTTGATATACGTGCATATGTGGTAGTTGATCGCACACACAAATTGCTAGTAATTACTTTGGATATACCTACTATATACCGGCACACACGTCACTTTCCTCAAGGAACAAATTGTCAGATGATAACAACCCTACGGCCACCGCCACAAATGATGAGACTGTACCTGCGCCGGAGATGTTTACGTCAGGCACTGAGAGTGACCCTGACATGCTGACCAAGGACGAGGACGACTTCTAACAGTCCGTGCTACCAGGATTTGGTGATACTTCATCTTTGCTGATGGTTTCTCTGACAAGAATCCTTCTGTCACACTTATTACAGTCCATGACCCCTTCGTCACTGGACATCCCAATGATGAGCACACCATGGCTCCGATCCTAGACAATGCGCCTCTTGTGGACATTCCTTTCGAAGGTTGGTTACTCGGCGAACAATTGATGATGATATCGACGTGATACTGATGATCCTTTCGATAATGCCCATGATGATGGAAAGTTAGATGAGAACATTATTACTGATTATACACTTTGAGATCCCTGATGTCAAGCTACCCTCTGATTCTAGTATACACTCGATTTCCGACTCCTTTGAGTCTGTGACAATTGCCGCCTTATAGACGGCCGAATTACATCTTTCTACTACTGACACAGACAACGACGCCGCTATAGCTGCTGCCCTATCACCTGCTCGAGACACCACACCGTTACACGGCCCAAAGTCTGCTCTTGAGCTAGCTTCTACACCTTTTGGGTCAGCTCGATGTTGCGCCTGCTGAACCTACACCATTATGTGATCAGGATCATGTTACTTTTTGGTCTGCTAGACATTGCACCCCTTATATCTACCTGCATCGGGCAATCTCCTCATTTGTTGAGATGTTTGTTTTTACACCCGCAACCGCTGACATTGCTCCTTTCCCCTATAAAGACTGACGTCCATTGCGCCAAGGTGCCTACAGCCTTCTTTCAGAACATAACCGCACCCCGGAAAGGTACTTCAGGTCAACACCTGCATAACGATTCATCTGCTACAACAACATTTTCCCAACTGCACAGGTCGCACCACTTGCTACATTCACCTCTACAAAGCCGGACGAGCCACTTTGATGGATCTTATAACACGCTATACTGATTTTAGACCCTTGCCATCCATTTCATTATGGAGGCTGTACACAGGATGAGTTGCTCCTGTAACATCGACAACAGTTTGAGGATATGAGTCGCAGAATGCTGAAGCTTGAGCTGACACCACATTGGCAACTTCAAATGCAAACATTACATAACCGACAACATGATTTAAGTGTCCACATCACAAGACAACATATTGTCTGAAAAGTTTATATAAGACACCACGTCCTCCACCCTGGCTATTGCCAGCATACTTTGATTCGCCACATACATCAAGGTTCCTTTTACGCTTTCGGCCGTTTCTATTACACCGCTCCCAGGATTCTGATACTTATTTCTTTACTATCGGGCGGCAGATTAGTTAACTACTTCGATATATATATAAGCTCGCGAAGGAGTTCACGCATGATGAACGGTTTACTTTTCTTTCCTCCTCCACCACAATCATCAGGATAGTTGATGTTCGGTTTTATGCGGAATGCATTACCTTGGGGTAAAGATGCTACTAATGAGCCGAGAATTATGGAGACTTTTAAAGACCACTTTTGACCTCGAGATTTTTATGCACTAATTGACTTATCAGACAAGGGTAGGGTGACCCTGTGTCCCTATTTGATGTGATACACTGTGTAGACAATGTAATTGCGGTCGGGAAATAATGAAAGCCCGATCAACATATTCCCCATTAAACATGTAACAATACTTTGTGGTCAATAACTAGTAAAAGCTCAGTCGCCATATTCTCACTAAGCACGTTGTTGGTCCATATGTTTGTGCAATAATTGCAATGCTATGTGTTAGTTGTTATGTTCCCATTAAATACACTGACGCATGTATGTTGTACTATAATGATGATTACTTATATGCATGCACCAACTAGGTCTTATTTGCTAAGTGGTTGCTTATGTGCTTACGTCCTTAATAAAGACCTGACCTATCTAATCTTCTTCTTAGAAGATGCCGCCACGAAGGAACACCGATACCAACAACCCTCTGCCAATGACAGAGGCAGAATTTCAAGAACGCCTCTTACATGTCATCGCGCAGTACGAGGCCCTTTGCTCTGAGCGCAGCGGAGGTACCTCGGGAAATAACCCACCCAACAGCTGCACCTACAAGCAGTTCTTAGGCTGCCAGCCCCTACATTTCGACGACACTGGGGGTGCTGTAGCCTTCGTGCGCTGGGTTGAGAAGACGAACACCGTATTACGTGCGAGCAAATGCGCCCCAGAGCACCAGGTCACGTACATTTCTAGATTGTTCCAATATGGGGCTCTGTCATGGTGGAAACTCCAGGTTCAGACGATGGGCGAGGCTGCTGCGTATGCTTTGTCATGGGACGAGCTGAAAGAGCTAATGCATAAAAAGTACTGTTCGAGAACAGAAAGCCAGAAGGTGGAAACTGAGTTCTGGAACTTGAAGATGGAAGGTCCAAAAATAGCTGAGTATGTGGAGAAGTTCCAAGTTCTGTCGCGTATCGTTCCTTACATGGTAGATCCAGAGTTTAAGAAGATTGAGCATTTCATTTGGGGACTGACACCCCAAATCATGAGCATGGTGACGACATCAAAGCCTGAAACGATCACTGAGGCCATCAATCTAAGTGTAGCCTTGACTGAAGAGGCAATCAGGATGAAAAAATTTTCAACCTCTGAGGGGAAGAAAGAGACTCAGGTAGAGTCATCTGGAGACTACAAGAGAAAGTTAGCAAATTTCAAACAAGGTACCCAGACGAGTAGCAACAACAAGGCCAAAAAGAGAAAAGAGTACATGGGTAAACTACCTAAATGCGACATGTGCCGACGTCATCATACCGGGCGATGTAAAAATGGAAAGTGTGACAACTGTGGCAAAGTGGGACACAACAGGGAAACGTGTTGGCGTGAGACGAAGCGTGGAAAGAAAGGAAAGGGGAAAGCTAAGGGATGTTATAACTACGGTGATATGGGGCACTTTAGGAAAGATTGCCCAAGGGAGATTAAACAAAATCATGGGAAGAATGTCTATCACCAGAGCTAGGGAAGCACTCCAGGATCCACACATGGCCATCGGTGCGTCTCATAGTAGTCAATGTTATGCGTCTGTACTATTTAACATTGTTGGCAAATTTTTTTTAGCTTCAGAATACTTGCTTTAGCAGTACGTAAGATAGATATCCAGTACTTGATAAGAACTAGTTAAGGAGAAGTCTTGGCATGGTAACTGGGATGGACCAGTTGTCAAACAATTGAGCGGAGATTGATATCCGCATCCCGATGGCGAACGAAGGAATGATCGTGACTCATGGAGCAAGATACGCCTCTACAGATTACTAATTTCTTGAAGGCACAAAAGTTGATGTGGAAAGGATGTGTTGTTTTCTAGCTCATGTCGGGGACAAGGGAGCCGAAGAACTAAAACTCAAAGATACCCCCGTGATCAGAGAATATCCTAAAGTCTTCCTCGAAGACTTGCCAGAATTATCTCCCCAACGACAAATCGAATTTTTGCATCGATTTGATTTTAGGCGTCGCTCCTGCAACCAACGCACCTTAACGGATTACAGCTTCGGAGATGCAAGAATTGTTAGTGTAACCTCAGAAGTGGATAGAGAAGGAAGATAACAGACCAAAACTTCTGTTTTGGATAACCTCAGTTCTGCTCACCAAAAGAAAGGACGATGACTTTCAAATGACCAGGAGCCGAACGAGCTAGCCAACAAGAGTCAGCGACTCTTGCTAAGAACTGACGACTTACTTATTTGATTAACTGCGAGGATCCAACAAGTCTTTCCCGACTGATCGATGGTCGAGTAGCTGTGAATTCGGGGAGAAAGTATACCAGGAAAATTGTGGGACAATGACTTGTTCTTGGACGTACACAAAAATAGTGTTTCCTACATAATGAACAAACCAGATCTACACGGGATACGAAATCTGGGGGATCTAGGAAACATATATTAGGAACCTTTGGGAACCCAGGACCAAAACTCGTAAGGGTTTTTACTTAGAAACCATATCTGTCAACTCAATCAAACATCATTAACCTGACAAACATGTCATTTCGGTTAACAAATCAGGAAATACTTAAATTTTCTTTCGTTGAAGGCTTCACTTTTACTTCTAGCGAGTAGATATTTGCATCTCTACTCCCCTCAAAGTAGTTACATCACGTTGATTTCTTTCACTGAGAGCGAACACACGTTTGCTTCGTATACCTGGTCACTTCTCCATTTTGGCAGATACACATTACTTCAATTCTTGAAAACTTATATATATAACCCATGCACCCTTTTGCTACGCATGCGGTTTCATTTCGAATAAACGCTTCATTAAAGTTCAAATATTACGTTGCTAAATATAACTACTGGTTGTGATTCGAATGACCTACATTATTGTAATTGTTGGCTCTTTTTCTATCAAGTCAACACACTCCCTTGAAACTTCTTTTATTACAAATTACACTCATGGTTTATTTTGTTACCATGCCGATCTTTCTTTTGTTGATAGATACGTTTATTGCCGGGCTACACTGAAATTAAGTTAGATTGCTTGAACTTATCCACTTAGCATATTCAGTTTCAGACGTCATATGATGTATTGGGAGCATCATATTCATATATTTTTGCAAAATTCTTTCATTTCGAGTAGTAGCAAATTCGGTTGGTCTACGACTCCACTAAATCGTTGGTTGATTTCGATACCTTGCAGTGATACTTTCACAGAATTGAAGCTTGCGCTAATTGGGTTACTCATTTCATACACGGATTTAATTGCCTATTTAAATGTTAACAACCCAATTTGATATTCACGATCGAAGCAGTCTCAACACAATTGTGTGTTAAGGCAATGGTACATATATTCATTTCGTAAGTACAATGTACCACCTAACGATTCTTTCATTGTCAATCAAATGCCTTACAGTACTTAAAACTTTTTCATCTTCGATCAAAACAGTGGCACTTTGATGTTCCATATTCAACCGAAAAACTTTATGACATTGTGAAAATCAATTCTCCAGGCTTGTTACGGTACACTTTCATTTGATTTCAAACGCGGTGAACTTGTTCAGTCACCACTACTATTGGATAATGCCATTACGACACCTTGTGGTGACATCATAAACTTGTAGCTTGTGCTAATCATGGTTAACCGCTTCACACGAGACCACACGTACTTTTGTTTGATTTATCATTTAAACATTTTTGATGCAACTACGAATCAAGACAATAATACACCAGATTCGCTTGTATTCCATTCGGTGTATTTTCACCATTCAAGAATGTCAACACACTAAACCTTACCAGACATTTATTCAAGAGCTGACAGATCATTTTACTATTACGTTGAGTTGTGGCTTTTGAGTTTATATAGCGGGTGCTATGGTCTGTGAAAAAATCATTTGCATATTGCAATCGATCGATTAAAAATCTTATTAGTCAAAACTCCACTTTTGTGGAACCCCTGCTAGCTGGATTACACTAGACTATACGTCAAATGCGTCTTGTACCTTTGACATCCAATGCTAGAAGCACACACCTTTCAACCCTAGGATTCGGGTTGTTATATATTCTTGGACTCACCTAATGTGAGTAATGTTTGTTTCAATTTGATGATTATCTACTTCGATATTATTCATATACATACGTGTGTGACTTAACCATAAGGAGTAAGGTAGTACAAATTTCGAGGACGAAATTTCTTTAACGGGGGGAGAATGCGACAACCCTCACCAAACCAGGTATCCGTACGAATTAGTTAATATTTAATTAATGATTAATTACCGTGCTTGCTTACAACTGTGGTTAAACTGCTTCTTGATTTCTGATACAATCATACTCATGCATCACATTTTATACTGTCACTCTATTATTTACACACAAACTTCAGTGACAACCTTAATGCACAAAAGCACAGTGAGCACACTATACGGATAACCCAGTAAACATGCTGACATTGCCAGCACTAGAGAGATATTGTCTCTGAGGCCAGTATGAGCCGGGAATAGATTGCTACACTAGTAGTGAGTATACGGAGATGAGGTTTGTAGAACTGCGTCACGAGGTGATAGTTATAGTGACCGGATGTGTCTAAAACATGCTTTAAGTACAGAATCCTGCACTTTATTACAAAAATTCAGCATTTAACTTAACTAGTAAAGTGCAAAAACATGGAAAAATAATGCTAGACACTTTCCAAAGTGACGGGAATTAAATGTGTCACTAAAAGTAACATAAAAGACACTTTTCGGATTTATTAAACACTTTAACGGAACAACGCCCAACCGAACAACCGGACATTACCCGGAACACAAAAATATTGTGAAAAACATTGTTACCCTTCTCTGAACTAGTTTTGATCCCCGAACACTTAAACACACTACATAATACAGGGTATACACTACACATTAGACTGTACATCTTAACACCCCATTAGTCACATACTTGTCATAAAACTTTGCACTTGACCCCCTCCCATTGCCTAATTTTCGGTTCATCATGGACCCCACCTTCAAGATCTCATAATCTTCCTAAAATTCCCTCAAATCTTCCATGATATTATGTAAGATATGTGTTGTACTCACAAGACACAAAACCCTTTGGGTAATACACTATATGGAGTTTATAAGAGGACTAGAGGTTACTTCATCTTCATCGCCTACACATTCTTTCTCTCCTTCTTCTCTTGGTTTCGGCCAGCCCCAAACACCACAACCATCATCATCATTCAATCACTTGCAACCATTCTAAGAGCATCCAAAGGTGCAAGAGACCCTACAACTAAGCTTGGTGTGTTCGGAAGCTCAAGGACCGCTCTCGTTTTCTTTTATCCACCGCTTTTACACTTTGAAACTCCCCTAGCCTTGTGCTAGTAGTAAGTGCCTTAGATCTTCATCTTGTTCATATTCTTGGTGGTTAATAGTGGAAAGAATGGTGAAATTACAAGAACCCTAAAGAATCTAACTTAAAACATGAACATAAAGGCTTTACACAAAGGTCATGAGATGAAAGGTGATAATACATGGTAAATCTGAATTAAATGAACAAAAACCTGCTGAAAACAACTTATGGTCCGATGTTAAACGTATTAGAAAGTATGGCGATCGTATGTGTGCGTTCTAGTAACATTTAACTTATAAACAGCTTGCTGATTTGCATTTTCAGCCGACTTTAACCAGCTGTAAACAGGTCAACATTTAACGAAAAACTGATTTTCTTGAGTCTAAAACATGTTAATAAGAAATACGGTTCTAATGGCACCGGAATCATAATTTTTGGACTTCGTTTACTATTTTTAAAGCGTCGTTTTCTAACAGCAGCTCAGGCTGTATTTTCCTGCTGAAAATATGTGTTGTATTTTTCGCCATAACTTGAAATCGGTGTAGGATTAGATCACGAAATTTGTACTGTAGATGACCACCAATGTATTTCTAATTCTCTCCCTGTAATTTCGTAAATCGGACTCCCGATGAATTTTAAATAAATTATTCTGCGGACTGTGGTCAGAAAAAGATAAAACTGATTTCAGTCCGGAAAATGATTTTCTATAAAATATTGGTGATGATTTGGACCCCGATATTTTTACACAATAATATTTGGATCGAAGAAGACATTCTGTAAGAAGATAACTATTTTATTAAAATACCCGAAAACAACCCAGTTTTGTGTATTAAAACTGAATTGATATAAGTGGTATTTTGCATGTCTAAATGTCGGGTTGGTTATTGAGAATGATCTAACGTGTTATATGAAAAGAAAATGATACGCTAGTAAGCGTGGCCACCTCCAGTTACAGAGGAAACTCTGGCGAAATTTTTCCAGAAATATAACACTTAGAAATATTTTTGTGAAAAGTGTTATAAATATATTTTTTTAACTTGGTTTCAAAATATAAATTTCGCCATGATTTTTATTACAAATTAACCAAGTGTCAGAGGTGGATTTTTGTAAAGGAAACTTGTTAAATATATGTTGAGAATATATATATATTTTTTTTATAAAACGCTTGTGTGCTCACGTGATTATTATGTGAACTAAAGATATATTATTTTTAAGGGTAAAAATAATATTACTTGATATATCATGAAAATACGACTCCAAAATAATACCAACGCCCTCACAAATCAATATTTAAGTTACATCGATATTGTTTTTACAACGCGAACTCTAAAATTTAACGCGCGTATTTTCAGAAAAATACTCTTAATGGTGTATTTTGACAAAGTATTATTTTGGGAAATTGTATGAAGTAAAATATAATATTTTTGGGAAAAATATGTATATTTTGGAATCAGAACATTTTAGACAAGTGAGACTTAAAAATATATTTTTCGGAAATCATAACGTATACGTATAGTTTGGTAAATTATCATTTTGGAAACTGTAGAAACAGAAATATGTTATTTTTGGGAATATATTAACATATATTTAATTTGGAACAATACACCGAAATACGACGCCAACACTTGGCAAGATATACAAACACAAGTACAAAAATACACGTATGAGATACCCCCATCCTTGGGAAGGAAATACAAAGTAAAATGCTTGAGAAGTATTAATACAGAAAAACTGCAAAAACAATTATTCCAAAACAAAATACAACTATTATAACTTGGAATAATACCATAATCGTAACTCAAAAACATACATACTAAGACAAGGCACGACCCGTTCGTCTAATAGACATTAGTACACTGTAGGTAGTCATGTTGGCTGAGGAGACTTGGGTTACACATACTGAAGACGCAATACTGTGAGTTCATGCCCCCCCTTTTCTCTTAACTGTTTTCAGTTTTTACACTTCGGGGGTGAAATACATGTTACATTTACTACAAACATTTTATACACGGTATGATTAGCTAAGGAACTTACTGCTAGATCACGTGAATGGATAGGCTATTATCGTAAGACCATTAATCCTTGTATAAGGACCGAGAGGCATGAGTGATAGATCTATCGGGTGTTGCGAGCCCCACACATGGGCCAACGTATGGCTGCATGTGGTGACTATGTCTTTTCGCCGGAAGGACCGGTATGAAATACGCGTTACAGGTTTGAGTGCTTCCTAGACCATGTCACTGATTAATGTATTAGCTACACATTAATTGATCTCTGTCTTCCTTAATTGCTACATACCAGGGATTTTCATACATACAGACTTATTACAAAGGTTATTACATACTCACTTACACATGAACTCGCTCAACTTTATGTTGATTTTTCAAACTACATGTATTTCAGGAAACTAATGGATCTGGCACAGTATGCACGTATTTTCAAGCTGCGTTTGAATAAAGAAGTCATCCAGGGTTTAGAAGGTGTAACCTCTTCCTGGACGGGTTACATACCCCTAAACCTTGTATTGTTTAAAGTCTTTTGCTAAGTCTTTATGAACTCAATTAAATCAAGTTAAGGTTTGTAACTTATTTTGTGATTGTTGAAAATGGG
This sequence comes from Helianthus tuberosus, assembly GCA_030545235.1. Lineage (NCBI taxonomy): Eukaryota > Viridiplantae > Streptophyta > Magnoliopsida > Asterales > Asteraceae > Helianthus > Helianthus tuberosus. The sequence goes on along the minus strand of JARYGA010051714.1, from coordinate 39,879 downwards.
ATTTTTCTAACTTTATTAATGGATGAATATCTCATGTTTTTATCATATAGTATGGTCATGATTGTTGCTATGGTATTAAGAAGTCACACCAAATAAACCCACGCTTCCGCAAAGCTAGAGTGTGACAAATTCGCCATCCACTTGGCATAAACAATCAGAACTCCCCCTTTCAACAAACTATTTTCCCATTAAGATTTCAAAACACTTAAGTTTGTTTTAATCAAAAATGGTTTTTCCGGAAAATAAGTTTTGTTGATTTTACCACTTGTAAGATCGGGGATTCATTCATCATTTTGTTTTCCAATCACTTTGTATGAAAGTTAAATCAAGTTCAACTTAATGACCTTAATCAACCACTTATAAGTGAAAACCTTCTTTAACCACTTGTAGGTTCACTAATCAACCAAAGCCACTTGTAGAAAATCAAGTACAACTTAATATCATTGATTTACCACTTGTAGATTTTCCACCAACACATAAAATTCTAGAAAGATGCCGATACCTGCTCCACACTTACCAACTTGGGAGCTCCGGTAAGTCAGAATTTTAGTTTGAAAAACCTGTAACCCAAGCCTGACCAGCCTTGGGTGATTTTGACTCACATCTATCCCACCATCTTTTTGATTGATAAAAATCTTTAACACCTTTAACCTTACCATCAACCATCTTTCCAAAGATATGTTTAACTTTCCCATTGAAAACCTTTTCAGCATTAAATTCTCCTTTACCAGAGAAGAATTGATCTGAAATTTCAAACTTTCCAACTTTCAACTTCAAATTTTCCTTTGACAGTATCAGAAAATTTTCATCATTCATCTCTGGAACGGAATTCTTTTCACTTTTCACAACAAATGACTCCTCTGATTTTATGGAATCAGATTCATTGTCAGAACTATTTTCTGATTTAACAACCCATCTTTGTTTGTTCAAATCAACTTTTCTTTTGTAAAAACGTTTTGAAACATCACCAGTTTCAAAAATTGAATTTTCAAACATTTTAGATTTCTCAGTTGATTGTTTCTTTTCATCAACAATTTTTTCTTTCAATTTTGAGTTAAAAGAAACTCCCTGTTTTATGTTGTTGAACTGTTGGCAATTCCAAGCAATGTGTCCAACCTTTTGACATTTGAAACATGTTCTTCGTTCAACTCTTTTCTTAGATTCTTTCAACATATTCTTTTTCTTCTCAGCGAAAAACTCTTGATTTGACTGTTTCCTGAACAGTTTCTCCTTCTCTTCCTCTGAACTTGTTCCTTAAACAAATTTAGTGTTTGGTTTATAATTTTTCTGATTTTTATAATTTTCTGAAGAACTAAAACCTAAACCTTTCTTTTTGAAATTACTGTTATGGTTTGGCTTCTTTTGAAAACCATAACCAGAACCGTAACCCTTTTTCTTGTTCAATCTCTGTTGAACTCTTGAAGTGTACTTTTTAGGTTTTTCATGAAGATTTAATTCTTTTATTTTAGAAATATTAATTTCTGTTAATTTAAAAACCTGTTTGATCATTTCAGATTTGACACTTCTTATTGGAAATTCCTTATCTGAATATAATTTGTCTGAATCATTCAAAGTATATTCTACTTTGATTGTTTCGTCATTCAAATTAGATTTTGATAACAAGAAATCTTATTGTAAACCCGTTTGACTGATGAACTCGGACTCTTTTTTGATGAACTCGAACTTTCAGATTTAGACTCCGACTTTGACTCTTCATCCATATCCAACACCTGATCGACCACTTTCTTTAACAACTCAGACTCATGATCAGTGTCAGACGCTGTGAATGTAACATCAATATTGTCTGGTAACTCATCAATGGTTTCAGACTTTAACTTTATGTTGAGTGCATTTTTTAATCGTTCCTCATTTGGCTTTCTGGGAGAATAACTTTCGTAGATCGGGGGTGGACACTTGTTATACTTGACACTCTGTTTCTTACCAGTATCTGTATCTTCTGTCTTTTTATCTTGAAATGCTTCAAGGCCTGCAACAGTAGGATAAACTCGATCAATCAAATAATCACAAGTTGTATAACTCAACAACAATCTTTTGATTCTTCCACTTTCAATCTTTTCGAGTTCCAAATCCTGCTTCAATTTAGCACAGTCTTCAATATACTCATTGATAACCCTCTGCTTAGTCATTAATGTTGAATTCATCATTGTCATAGCATCATCAACTTCCAAATTTGTCTTGTTCAAACCATCAACTGTTCTGTTTCACACATCATACGATTCCTTCACATACTTCACATCAAATAACAACTTTTGTTTCATTTCTTCAAGTTCACTAATCTTCTTGTCTTTCTCTTCACAATGTTTGCAAGATTCAAAACATTTTAGACAAGGTTTCATAACTTCAACATTTTTTTCAACTTCGACGACCTTCTCAACCTCAATGACTTTTTCAACTATTTTCTCTACTTCAACAATTTTTTTCAATCACTTTCTCCACTACCTTCTCAACCACATCCGGTTCTTCATCAAATTCTATTTCTGCTTCCCATCCTTCAACTTCAACTTTTTCTGTCGGATTTTCTTCAGCTTTTGCTTTTTCAGCTTCTATCTTTGCCTTTTCTTCAGCAATCCTTCTTGCTTCCAACTCTCTTTTTATTCTAGCAGTCTTCTTCTCATTCAACATCTCGATCTTATCTGCAAAAAACAAATTAAAACTGAATGAGTCCAAATTTTTCCGAGCTGTATTGATGTATTCTTCCTCATCATCAGTGTCATCATCACTTTCTGATGATTTGAAAATCTTTGTTCTTTTTGGCTTAGATTTGACTTCTTGTTCTTCCAAGATTCGAGCAACCAGGCCTGAATTAGCTGGAATGTATTTGTCCCAACTAAACCCCTCTGCTACTTTTTCATCATGTTGATTAACAAGATAAGCTTTCTTTTTCTCAACTTCAATGGCATGAGATGATGATGGTTGTTGTGTGATCTGATGAAAAATTGATTTTTGATAAAAAACATTCTTTCCATCTTGTCTTCCAGTTGCTTCTTTATTTTTACATTCTCTCTTAAAATGTCCATTTTCTCTGCAACGAAAACAGGTAACCTTTGATTTATCAAACCCTATTGGAGATGCACCCATTTCATGAAACTCATCTCTTCCAGTGACTTGTGTGAATTTTTCTGCTCTTCTTACTGCACTAGCTAGACACCACTTGATGTCCATCAATTCAAGTTCTTCAGCATCAATCTGATCATAATCCTCTTTTGTGAGCATCAGATTACCAATACGACTAGCAACTAAACTTTCATACGACTCTAGCATAGCTACAAGTGATGCCATGTGTTGCTTAGCTATTTCTGGAGAAAGATTTTGACCATTTTGAATGTTCAAAGTAACATTGCATTGCAAATTTGTTGAATTCTGTCGTTGGGGACTTGGTGTTGTGAAATTTAGATCAAAACTTGAATAAGATGATGAATATCCACCACTCTGAGTAACTGTGCTACCCGTTGATCCAGACGAACTATCAGCACTGAAAGCAGTTTTAATCTTTGGACTTGGAGTAGTCTCAAATTTGTTTCCTCTGTAGTATAGACTAACATCTTGTTGTGCATTTGGATTACTCATGATGACTGTTTTCTGAATGTCCAACTCATGTTCTTCAATCTTCTGAATGAACTTTGCTAGATTCATATTTTCATATTTTTTCATGTGTTTCAAGATCAACAAATATGTTCCCCACTTATTCTGCGTTAATGCATCGGCTAGCTTATCAACCCATTCATCATTGTCCTTTTTTATTTCCATTCTTCCCATTTCCAGAACAAGATGACAATATCTATCAATAGTCATTTTTGTTGTTTTACCTTCAAGAGCTACAAACATATCAAATGATTTCTTTAGTAAAGCTTGTTTGTTCTTTATCATATCAGCACTTCCTTTAAACTTGTTAATCAACGCCAACCAAATAAATCTAGCAGTATTGTCATGTTGAAGCAACACAAAGATATCTTCTTTTACAGATTGTTGGAGAAGACTAATCATCATTTTTTCACTTGTGTATTTCAATTTCTCAACATCTGAATAATCACTGAAAGCTTTTTCAATTCCACGTTCATTTTTCGGTTTAACATAATCTACATCTAATGAACACCATGCATCGAATTTATAAGCTTGCACCCAATTTTCAAATCGATTTTGCCACCCTTTAAAATCTTCGATGTACATAAGTTTTGGCGGTTTTTGATAAGTTCCCGTTTCATTCTCACTATAAACAGTTTCAGCAGCTGTAATAGGAGCAACTGGTGTAGCAAACGCATTATAAAACTCCTCTTCCATGTTTCTAAAACCTGTTTCAAAAATTCACAAAGTTCAAACAACAATGAAATTTCACATGAAATGAGAATTCAAACGAAACAACACACTGATACGAAATCAGTTTGATGCGAAATAGAGATTTCAAACGAAACCAATCTTTGGTGCGAAAAAGTGTTTCAAACGAAATCAACTTTAACACGAAGTACCAATTTCAAACGGAATGGTGATTTCGTGCGAAAACAGTCACACGAAATAGCAACTTGGTGAAAAATCACCCGATTTCATGCGAAGTAAGATGATTTCGTATGAAATGACAAACTGATTTCGTGCGAAATAACAAATCTGAAGTGATTCCATGCGAAATAAACCAAATACAGTGATTTCATGCGAAATCAAGTGTATTTTTCAAGCGAAATAGCAATTTCAAGCGAAAACAATTGCCTATTTCGTGCGAAATATTGCTGATGTCATCATGTTGATCTGATTTCAAGCGAAATGAACAAATTGAACAACTTTTAAGCTGAATTGAGTTCTGATTCTTTCAAGGATTCATTAAAACACTGTTTCGATTATTATATGTGAAATTCAATCCATTTTAAGCGTCAAATTTTGTTTAATTTTGAAAAGAAGGTGTAGAAGTCAGATTTTTCAGCTGAAATGGTAAGAAATCTTCCTCCTGAGCTCTGATACCACTTGTAGGATCGTGAGACGATCTAAACGAGTCTATCAGAAGAGTTCTCGGTCTATTCAAAGGCGGAATTCATTGATTAGACTTTGTAACAGCTTGATTCACACTTAATTGTCTTGTTTTATTGATATAACACGTTTACAGATCAGTAGACACGTCGGCAGCACTTCGGTACCGGAATCATGAACGTTACAAATGAATCAGCATGTCAGCTATTTATAGAGGTGAGTATTTCGCACGAAATAACATCTTGCTATTTCATGCGAAATAGCTCAATCACACCCAAACCCTAATTTCCTCGTACAACGTGCCCTGATCTAACAATTCTATTACAAGACTCGATACAAGACGAAGTCGAAAGACGTATGCTGCAACATCACCAAACTCACCCTACAAATTAAAGAACTACCAAACAATCAACACTTAATATCCGCACCTATATTCCCGACTTTGTGCACACACTTCTAATATCCACTCCTGCATATTAAAAAATAATGTCATTTTTAAACTTTATAACCATTTATTGTATAGCTTTAAAGATCGATTGAATTGAGAAGAGACGTTAACAGTAGAATTAAAACAAAGACGCGCCAAAAACTGGTGGACAAAAACTGTTTCAAGTACACACCCCAAAAAGAGTTACCCATTTTGACCAGAAAAATAGTGCTTCAGAGCCTCACAAACACCAAACATGGCTGCAATCCCAGGGACTACCTCACTGGCATTGTGGCAATTAATTTTTAACCCACTAAGTTAAACCAAACCTCATGGTTCGACGTGAAAGCGACCAAAACTTATTAAGACCAGACCCGACACATGAATTTTGTGTTAGGTACCATGTCGCTTAAGATATTCAGACATACACCCCTAAACTTTGACCCGCTTGATTTTTAGCTTTTTTTTAATTCTGCATTACATCCCATCTGACATGCCAAACAAAATCTAAAAGATCCAGAAACCATTAAAATATCTTTTATGTTTGATAACTACCTAAATATAACTTCCCAAAACGAATTTTGATTTTACTGAACTCAAACTTATTACCAAATAGATTCAATTCATAGTGGGTAACTTCCGGCCCCAATCTCATATAACTTCGCATAACGTAGCAACCTGCCAGTCGGTAGTCTTTAATATACCCATTGTGCCACCTAGGCATTGAATAGCCTGCAAATAAATATAATTTAAATACACACAAACAAAAGAGAGAATCATGGAATTATGATTTACAACTGGGAAATCGGTTTTGAGTTGCATACTTGCACCAGTCTAGTGTAAATCAAATCGATCACAGCTTCGCTAGGTAAAGACAGCTATAAAACAAATCACACCACAAAATGAATCACTATGAATCTACACAAATAAATATTTAATCGAAAAAAGTAAGAACGGAAACAAACCACCGAATACATACCTCGATCGCATTACATGTGAATCCTTAATGGCCATCTCTGTCATTTAAGAGACGCTACTATAGCTTGTCTGCTAAAGACGAACATCTACAAAAAAACACTACATGCATGATCATACATTTATAATGAAAAAAGTTAGCGAAAATGTTCGTTAAAAGGTTTTAAAAACCGATATGTTTCAATAAATTCAGTCCATTTCATTCAGTTACTATCTAATTCGTTTTTTAGCAAATGAGACCAAACCGAAAACGAAATATTTGGTCCGATATGTTGTAAACCAATTGGTTCGGTTAATTCAGATAAAAAAATAAAACCAATTAGTTTCGATTTTGAGACCCAGCCGAACCAAAACCGAAATTTTCAGTAAAAGCTTTTTAAAAACCAATCCATTTTGGTTGTTTAGATTCGATTTTAATCCTCAACTGAATCGAATTCCAGTTAAAAGTTTTTAAAAACCCATTAGTCTCGGTTGACTCCGTTCATTTCGGCTTTAAGCCCCAAACCGAACCAACACTTTTTCATTGAAAGTTGATTAAAACCTATAATTTCTATTCATTCCTTTGTTTAAGTCAGATAGTTTAGTTATAATTCAGTTAATTACCCAACCCTTGGATTTAAATCTAAGGACACTGTTCATACAAAAAATCAAGAAACATAAATCTATCACAGCTTCGCTAGGTAAAGACAACTATAAAACAAATCACACCACAAAATGAATCACTATGAATCTACACAAATAAATATTTAATAGGAAAAAGTAAGAAAGGAAACAAACCACCGAATACATACCTCAATCGCATTATATGTGAAAAACATTGTCACACCCCGACCGCGTTAAAACAACAAAACCGCGGCGGAAACGTCGGGGAGTGTCATGGCAGAATTATTGTTTCATAACCGTGGATACAAAAAGAGTTTCGTTTTATTGATAATATTAAACATTTACATTGTCTTAACACATAACAAACAAATTACATATCGACTATCCTTATTATTATGTCACTAAGGCCTCGTCCAGATCCTATGCGACTCATGCTTCCTAGTAATCATCATCAAGCAACATCACCTGAAACATATGTAAAAACAAAGTCAGCAAAGAAATGCTGGCGAGTACAAAGGTTTTATAGGAGTGTCGGATTCATGGCTAGTTTAAATGTTGCAATACTTTATTAAAAACCTTGTTTTGAAAAGAGTATAATATTGCAACGAAATTAACCAACTCAAATCAAGCGGGTTATAATTTACAAAACCTCGTAGCCATGATTCTTAACCCAAAACATTTGTTTTAGTAAACCAAATTGTAAAATATTTCATATTAACTCGATTAATAAATCTCGTATGTTTATATCCTTTCGAAAACATCGTATGTGACATCGTTTCAAAATCGTTTACCCAAGTGAACTAAATAACTCCACGACATGTAATATGTTGAAAACACTTATATATAAGATGTACCAGCGGCGTATCTACCATGTTTTCACCACATTACACCCGTCCCGTTATGTAACACCCCCAAAATACCACCTGCGGAACCTCCGCGAGGCGTGTTACTCATCAGAGTTTGAGCCACCAATCACATTGAACAAATGATAAATACTTTAATAAAACACGTTATGAATTACCAATAGGAAATGTCAAACACAAAGTTAGTCCCAAATAGTTGAGTAGCGGAAGCATATAATAAATCGTTTAACAATTGTTTCATAAGAAATGTTCAAAACCAATGTTTCACTTATGAATTAATCCAAAAGCCTCGATCCATGACCACTCCAGCACTCCCAGATAGCAAGTCCACGTCACGAATCCTAACGACCTGCAAGCATGCAGACAAGTGTGTCAGACGACGCTGGTGAGTTCAAAGTTTTGTTAACGTGTGTAGTTACCATATATCTGTTAAGTCAACTCAATGTTTCGTTTTAAGATTGTTATTAATGTAGGAGAGTTTTATATATATATTGGAAGTGTGTCCAATATATACCATGGGAGTGTGCCCAATAGAACCTGGGAGTGTGCCCAATATAACCTGGGAGTGTGCCCAATATAACCTGGGAGTGTGCCCAACCCCAATGCCCCTAACCAAGCATTGGTAATGATGTTCCAAACCACCGGGACGCATGCTTAGAGAAGTGCAATGAACTCACCTTGGTTTGCTCGGTATGCTATGTTATGTGCTCGCAAATAATCAATCACGTCCTATAGTATGCACGTATTTGAGATCAGTTTGTGTTTACGTATAGACACACAGTCGATAAGCAAGTAGCACGTATTTGCGATCATACACAAGGTGATTACGCTAAACAGCAGTTAAATATTCCAGTTAACACTTAACAGCAGTTAACTAACCAGGTTAACCTTTAACAGAATTCAACTAAGTTACTGTACAGATCAGCTATTCGGCGAAACACATATCGGCGAAACACAATTATCGGCGAAACACAATTATCGGCGAAACACATGTTGACGAAACACATTGGTTTCGTCGAGGTGTCCTTTGGCGAAACAGAACTTCCGATTCGTCGACTACCCTTGGCGAAACACATTCTGTTTCGCCGAGAGTTCTGTTTCGTCGGACAGTTCAGTTACGTCAATCAGTTAAGACCTTAACACAGAAACCCTAATCCATCTTAACAGCCGTCATTAGCAAACATCAAACAAGCAGAAATCATTCGTTCTCAGAATCATCGAATCATCATCATAGCATAATCATTACATCCCGTTGCACCTAGCATGAACCCTAGTTTACGCGTATAACATATCGATTACAACATCACATCAACAAACCCTATCAGGATGCTATCTTGCATTCAGAACCAGATCATATTTACCACATTCAGAGCCGAGTATTCAATCATATTAAGTTTCGTATAGAACTATCTATATCCACTACATCATACATATCGAAATCCATATCATCAACATATTCTTATAATCACAGCAGTAACACCCATCAATCATATACACAAGCAAGAATCGAGATATCACAGAAACATGAAATCGATTAAAACACATACCAACCGATTTGAGATGAACAAACAAGGATTCGAGAGCTAGGGAGCACTAGATTGCCGACAGCAGAGAAGGAGAGACTCTAGGGTTTCGTTTGTGATGATAAAAGTGTGAAACTGATGTTGTTTTACGTATTAAAACTCAATATAACATGTTGGGCCCGAACTGGGCTTCGGCGAATCTGGGCCTGGCGAAACACATTCTGTTTCGTCGAGATGTAGATGGCGAAACAGGTTCTGTTTCGTCGGGACTGATTATGGCGAAACACTCTTATGTTTCGTCGGGTTCTTTTATAGTTTAACAGTTTACGTTTCTCAACCAGTATGCATGTTATACAATCAAACACATAATCATGTAAACACAATACGTTTATTATCACACTAAGTGTACCGTTACAAATCAAACGAGTCAAACAACTAAACAGTCAAAGTCAACGTGAATTGAATGCAAAGTGAAAGTCGAAAACTTGAATTGTCACATTATCCCCAACTTGAAAGAAATTTCGTCCCGAAATTTGATAAGCCATCCGCCACACAATGCGATGCTAATCAGGACGACTGCGCATTTTCCGTGGGTGTCACATCATCCCCAACTTGAATGGGAATTTCGTCCCGAAATTCACCAGTCACACGAGATCTAGAATTTCTAGGCTTGGTCTTGTCCTTGGGGAACAAATGTGGATACTTAAGTTCCATTTGGTCCTCGCGTTCCCACGTGAACTCCGGACCACGTCTTGAGTTCCAACGAACTCTCACAATAGGGATACGGCTGTGCTTACGAACTTTAACTTCCCGATCCATAATCTCAATTGGTTCTTCGACAAACTGCAACTTGTCGTCTATTTTCAGCTCTTGATATGGTACTACTAATGGGTCGTCAGCATAACACTTCTTTAACTGCGATACATGAAATACGTCGTGAACATTGCCCAGCTCAGTGGGTAACTCCAACCTATAAGCCACCTTACCGATACACTCAAGAACTTTAAACGGCCCAACATAACGTGGATTCAGCTTGCCACGCTTCCCAAAGCGTACAACCCCTTTCCACGGTGAGACTTTCAGCATGACGCGGTCATTCACTTCAAACACTACTTCTTTGGCACGCTCGTCAGTGTAGGCCTTCTGGCGGTCACGAGCAGCTGCCATACGTTCCCTGATTTTCACAATCATATTCGAAGTTTCGAGTACCATCTCAGGACCTGTGATCTGACTATCACCCACTTCAGCCCAGCAGAGAGGTGAACGGCACTTCCTCCCGTACAGTGCCTCAAATGGTGCCGCTTTGATACTGGTGTGATAGCTGTTGTTATAGGAAAACTCTACCAACGGCAAGTGCTTCTCCCATCCTTTCCCAAAATCAATAACACATGCCCGCAGCATGTCCCCTAATGTCTGAATAGTACGCTCACTCTGACCATCTGTCTGTGGATGATAAGCCGTGCTCATATCGAGACGTGAGCCGAACATCTTATGCATAGCCTGCCATAACTCCGAAGTAAAACAAGGATCCCGATCAGAAATAATAGAAGTCGGCACCCCATGCCTAGAAACTACCTCTTTAAGATACACTGCTGCGAGCTGCGAATATTTATCTGTCTCCTTGATTGCTAGGAAATGTGCTGACTTTGTGAGACGGTCGACAATCACCCATATAGTGTCGTTCCCAGCCTGTGTTCTAGGTAATCCCGTAACAAAATCCATAGCGATCTGTTCCCATTTCCACATGGGTATCTCTGGCTGCTGAAGTAGACCCGAAGGCTTCTGGTACTCAGCCTTGACCCTGGCACAGGTCAAACACTTACCCACGTAGGTGGCAATAATAGCTTTCATGTTCGGCCACCAATACAACACCTTGAGGTCCTGGTACATCTTATCAGACCCTGGATGAATAGAATATCGCGACTTGTGTGCTTCATCCATCACAAGTTCTCGAAGATTACCAAATGAAGGAACCCATATCCGTTCCATGAAGTAGTAAATATCGTCAGACCGTTGCTCGAACTTCTTCTTGTGTAAACCTCGTAATCCTTCAGCTTCGATATTTTCTTCCTTTAACGCTTCAATCTGAGCTGAACGAATCCGGGCAGGTAAATTAGAGTGAATAGTAAGCTGTAGGGCACGAACACGCTTCTGTTTCGGTTCCTTTCGACTAAGAGCATCAGTTACCACATTGGCTTTACCCGGATGATACTTGATAGCACACTCATAATCATTAAAGAGCTCAACCCAACGCCGTTGACGCATATTCAATTCCTTCTGGTCGAAGATATGTTGAAGACTCCTGTGATCGGTATAGATGGTACACTTGGTACCGTACAGGTAATGCCTCCAAATTTTTAACGCGAAGACTACGGCTCCTAACTCCAGGTCGTGTGTCGTGTAGTTCTTTTCGTGTACCTTCAACTGTCGAGATGCATAAGCTATCACCTTGTCTCGCTGCATCAACACACAGCCGAGACCCTGAATAGACACGTCGCAATAAACCACAAAATCTTCAGTACCCTCTGGTAGAGATAAGATCGGTGCACTGCACAACTTTTGCTTTAAGAGCTGAAAAGCTTCTTCCTGGTTCGATCCCCACGAATAAACAACTTTCTTTTGAGTCAAGGCGGTGAGAGGCTGTGCAATCTTCGAAAAATCCCGAATAAAACGACGATAATACCCCGCAAGACCAAGAAATTGACGCACCTCCGAAGGATTCTTTGGTGCCGCCCAATTTCGAATAGCATCGATCTTGGCAGGATCCACATGTATACCCATTTCGTTAACGATATGCCCGAGAAAATGCACTTCCCGAATCCAGAAGTCACACTTAGAAAACTTCGCGTACAATTGCTCCTTCCTCAAGAGCTCCAAAATGAGACGAAGATGGCGCTCGTGGTCTTCCTTGTTCTTGGAGTAGATCAAAATGTCGTCAATGAAAACGATAACGAAGTCGTCAAGGTAAGGTTTGCACACGCGGTTCATGAGATCCATAAAGACCGCTGGTGCGTTGGTCATCCCAAATGGCATAACCAAAAACTCATAGTGACCATACCGCGTTCGAAAAGCCGTTCGAGGTACATCCTCCTCTCTAACCCGTACCTGATGATACCCCGACCTTAAATCAATCTTGGAATAAAAACTGGATCCCTGTAGCTGGTCAAACAAGTCGTCGATGCGAGGCAGAGGATAACGGTTCTTGATCGTCACTTTGTTGAGCTCACGGTAGTCTATACACATACGAAAAGACCCGTCCTTCTTCTTTACAAATAATACAGGGGCTCCCCAAGGAGATGAACTAGGACGAATGAAACCTCGGTCCAATAACTCCTGAAGTTGGTTCGACAATTCTTGCAACTCTCCTGGTGCTAGACGATACGGAGCACGAGCAATCGGCGCTGCTCCTGGCTGAAGATCAATCTGAAATTCCACCTGACGATGTGGAGGCAAACCGGGGAGTTCTTCAGGAAAGACATCAGGAAACTCTCGAACAATAGGAAGGTCTTCGAGTTTCCTTTCGTTAGTCTGAGAATTAGTAACCAGGGCGAGAATGGAAGGATAGCCCTTTCGTAGAAAACTTAGGGTCTTCATGGCTGAGATAATACCTACTGTAGCGCCGCTACGATGACCCTGGACCGATAGAGGTTCACCACTGGCAAGGGGAATACGAACGACCTTCTCCTTGCAAAGAATTTCCGCCTGATATTTGGATAACCAATCCATTCCAACAACTACATCGAAGCTCCCAAGAGTGACATGAAGTAGGTCAATGTCAAATACTTGACCTAAGAGATCTAATTTGCAACCCATGAGAACATGTGACGCTTCGATAGTTTTACCATTCGCTATTTCTACTATATGCTTAACAACAAGAGGCGTAGGACTCAATCCTAGACGTCAACTAAATTCCAAAGACACATAACTCCAGTCGGCACCAGAGTCGAATAAAATAGAAGCATAAACACCATTTACTGAAAACGTACCGGTAACCACGTTGCCGTCATTTCGAGCTTCACCAGCTCCAATAGTAAATCCACGACCACGCGCCACGTTGCCCCCATTGTTGCCGTTGTTGTTGTTATTCCCAGCATTATTGTTATTCGGGCGGTTGTTATCGTTAGCGTTTTGATTTAACTGAGGGCAATCCCGCTTAAAGTGACCCTCGTCACCACACTGATAGCACCCCTTTCTGAAGCCCTGATTCGGCTGGGGTGGTTGTCCCTGCTGTCTCTGGTTCTGCTGGTTCGGTTGCTGCTGATGTTTGGGCTGTGGGGCCCTACAATCCTTGGCCTCATGGCCCGCTTTACCACACCTGTTACATACCCGTCCACACTGCCCGAAATGATGATATCCACACTTGTTACACCGTGGTTTCCTCCCCCCGTATAAACCCTGACCTTGGCTACCTCCCTGGCCTTGATTGACAGAAGACGACTGGCTGATGCTGCGATTGCTATTATTGTCTGGCCTTTTCTGAGTCTGACTCGCACTGGATGCTTTGTCGTAATCGTTCCACTTCCGCTTGTTATCATTAGCGGATGCAGTGGCAGTGGGTGCAGCAGCAGTAGTGGTTGAAACACGCGGTGGTAGCGAGTTACTCTCTACCTCTTGATCCACAATCTTGTGGGTTAACCGGACAATCTGTGTCAAATCATTGAGATGGGCTGCAGTGACCAAATTCTTCACACGCGGAGGCAACCCCTTGATGAATAACTCAATCCTCCGAGACATAGGCCGGGACAAATTCGGGCACATGTCGGCCAGTTCATACGATCGCTTCACATACGCTTCGACTTCAGATCCTACCATCTTCAAGTCATAATACTCGTTTTCCAACTTCTGGATCTCATCCCGAGGACAATATTCCTCCCTGATCAGTTCTTTGAAATCATCCCAAGTTGTGGCATTCGCTGCCTCGATGCCCAGCAACTGCACTTGGGCAATCCACCACGTTAGGGCACCATCCGCCAAGGTACCCGCAGCATATTTCACTCTGTCCCCAGCGGGACAGTTACATATAGCAAACACGGACTCTGCTTTCTCGAACCATCTCAAGAGTCCCACAGCCCCTTCAGTCCCTGTGAAGGTCTGTGGCTTACAGTCCATAAACGCTTTAAACGTACAGATAGGCTGATTATTCTGGGGTTGCGCTTGCTGACCTAAAGGATGAAAGGAAACACATTACAGGAGTGAAAAGACGTGTACGTGATATAAGAGTAAAGAGTACTTGGTACATTCCGAACCAGCTTGATAGGTTGCTAGAGCCTCAGCCACACGGGTGTTGATTAGGTCAGTCAACTCAGCCTGAGTCATGTTAATGTTGCCACGTCCGTGTCCTCGTCCACTCATGATTCTATAGATAGAGATGAACCGATTTAGGAAATTGAAACGAGATAGAAATCAAGGATAATGTTGATATCTATGCACTACCAAGTTCACACACAATAAGGCAGAACCCTTCTCACACTTGATAAGCCTCACTGGGACTTGCATGCACCCCACGTTATTATTAAGTGTGCACCCATAATAATAAGGCAATTTGCATGCTTATCTCAGTGCCTCTTAGCTTGCGCTCGAAGTTTCCCCCATCCACACAACACAACGATTGATATCACAAGTTTACGATTTACATAAGTCGAAGAGTAGTATCACACTATCAAGTCACCATAGTATCGAATGTATCGTTTCATGCAAGTTATGAGTGTGTGACTACTAATAGATGCAATGCATAAACTTAAACAGAAGACGAACCTTGCAATCTGGAGCTGAGTGTCATGATCGATTCTTCGAAGGCATTCGGTTATAGTCTGGTTTTATAAAACATTTTAAAACCTAGTTCGCTATAACCAGTGGCTCTGATACCAACTGTAACACCCCCAAAATACCACCTGCGGAACCTCCGCGAGGCGTGTTACTCATCAGAGTTTGAGCCACCAATCACATTGAACAAATGATAAATACTTTAATAAAACACGTTATGAATTACCAATAGGAAATGTCAAACACAAAGTTAGTCCCAAATAGTTGAGTAGCGGAAGCATATAATAAATCGTTTAACAATTGTTTCATAAGAAATGTTCAAAACCAATGTTTCACTTATGAATTAATCCAAAAGCCTCGATCCATGACCACTCCAGCACTCCCAGATAGCAAGTCCACGTCACGAATCCTAACGACCTGCAAGCATGCAGACAAGTGTGTCAGACGACGCTGGTGAGTTCAAAGTTTTGTTAACGTGTGTAGTTACCATATATCTGTTAAGTCAACTCAATGTTTCGTTTTAAGATTGTTATTAATGTAGGAGAGTTTTATATATATATTGGAAGTGTGTCCAATATATACCATGGGAGTGTGCCCAATAGAACCTGGGAGTGTGCCCAATATAACCTGGGAGTGTGCCCAATATAACCTGGGAGTGTGCCCAACCCCAATGCCCCTAACCAAGCATTGGTAATGATGTTCCAAACCACCGGGACGCATGCTTAGAGAAGTGCAATGAACTCACCTTGGTTTGCTCGGTATGCTATGTTATGTGCTCGCAAATAATCAATCACGTCCTATAGTATGCACGTATTTGAGATCAGTTTGTGTTTACGTATAGACACACAGTCGATAAGCAAGTAGCACGTATTTGCGATCATACACAAGGTGATTACGCTAAACAGCAGTTAAATATTCCAGTTAACACTTAACAGCAGTTAACTAACCAGGTTAACCTTTAACAGAATTCAACTAAGTTACTGTACAGATCAGCTATTCGGCGAAACACATATCGGCGAAACACAATTATCGGCGAAACACAATTATCGGCGAAACACATGTTGACGAAACACATTGGTTTCGTCGAGGTGTCCTTTGGCGAAACAGAACTTCCGATTCGTCGACTACCCTTGGCGAAACACATTCTGTTTCGCCGAGAGTTCTGTTTCGTCGGACAGTTCAGTTACGTCAATCAGTTAAGACCTTAACACAGAAACCCTAATCCATCTTAACAGCCGTCATTAGCAAACATCAAACAAGCAGAAATCATTCGTTCTCAGAATCATCGAATCATCATCATAGCATAATCATTACATCCCGTTGCACCTAGCATGAACCCTAGTTTACGCGTATAACATATCGATTACAACATCACATCAACAAACCCTATCAGGATGCTATCTTGCATTCAGAACCAGATCATATTTACCACATTCAGAGCCGAGTATTCAATCATATTAAGTTTCGTATAGAACTATCTATATCCACTACATCATACATATCGAAATCCATATCATCAACATATTCTTATAATCACAGCAGTAACACCCATCAATCATATACACAAGCAAGAATCGAGATATCACAGAAACATGAAATCGATTAAAACACATACCAACCGATTTGAGATGAACAAACAAGGATTCGAGAGCTAGGGAGCACTAGATTGCCGACAGCAGAGAAGGAGAGACTCTAGGGTTTCGTTTGTGATGATAAAAGTGTGAAACTGATGTTGTTTTACGTATTAAAACTCAATATAACATGTTGGGCCCGAACTGGGCTTCGGCGAATCTGGGCCTGGCGAAACACATTCTGTTTCGTCGAGATGTAGATGGCGAAACAGGTTCTGTTTCGTCGGAACTGATTATGGCGAAACACTCTTATGTTTCGTCGGGTTCTTTTATAGTTTAACAGTTTACGTTTCTCAACCAGTATGCATGTTATACAATCAAACACATAATCATGTAAACACAATACGTTTATTATCACACTAAGTGTACCGTTACAAATCAAACGAGTCAAACAACTAAACAGTCAAAGTCAACGTGAATTGAATGCAAAGTGAAAGTCGAAAACTTGAATTGTCACACGTTATCTAAACACTTAACCAAAAACCAATCGTTTATCCAATTTGTTTAATTTGTTCAAATCATTTCCAAATCGATAACTCGTTTAAATCGTTTAAATCATCCTCGTTTTATTTGTGAAAACTATTTATGGTCGCCTCGCTAATAACATTCAAACCTTCGTGACTCGACTATATCGCCTATCGCTTCTCGCATTAATAAACCACCAAAGGGTAAATTAATAATCAGATTCAGTCATTACCCACCTAACCCACACATAACCATTGGTGCAGTACGATAACGGGATTTGTCAGATCCTATGGTACCATAACCTAATACTGGTCGGCTTGATCAATGCTAATGAATGCCATTCGTTATGTAATTACAACCAACTAGTTTATTCACTTAATTGAAATCATTATTAGTTTAGTATAAACCATCTTAATCGTTTTTGAAATCATCGTAATAATATCGAAAATCGTTTTGAAAACCATCGTTAAAACCTTGAAAACATTTAGCACATATGAATCACCCCAAAACAATTGAAAACAGTAAAATAGGGGAACTATGTACTCACATGAAGTGCAAAGTATCCTCAATCAATAGAACTTCAACAAACTCGAGCAAACCAGAGAAATCAAACAGCACCTAGTAATCGAATCACTAGTCAAACAATAGACGCCTAAATCGGAAGATCGGACAGAATGAGGTCTTGTAAACCAATTGAGTGTTGGAACTCATGTGATATGGTTTAACAAAGCCTACATTCTAAATCGGAACCTAACCTAAGTGCTTTCGACCCATCGCGACCCATTAAGGTAGCTTACGCCACTTTAACGCGTCGTGCGCGCGAAGCGCGTTCGAGACGTCTAACTATTCCTATGACAAGTATTATATGCCTAAACATGTTAAATATGTTGCATATTCAGTTATGTGACAAAAGTTTATGTTACTTATGCTTAATTACCAATTATGCATGAAAAGGGCATTTTGGTCATTTACCTAAGGCATATAAACTACTTATCATACAACTAATTAAACCTAAGTGACCATAAGGTATAACCTCGGAAGGTTATTCCCTATGCAACTATGGTCACTAAACATGTTTGGTCGGATCCTAATGATCGACCAAACGGGTCGAGTTCGAAAGTCTAAGCGGGTGTTTAGTCCGCTTGACTTACGACTCTACACAAGCACTAATCTAAAAGTGACGAGCTAAACATGCTAAAACATGTTTAGTTAAGTTAGAAAACAGGTTTTGATATCAAAACAACCGGTTTTGATACCCAAGAGTAGTTTGGTTACAAAATACGCATAAACACGCATTTTGGCCGAAACTACGACTCGTCACTACGCCTAGTCAACGTGGTAATCAGTAGGTATAGTCACAAGGGACTATAACCATCGTGATTACGCTCACGTTGCAAAGTTCAACGGAACTTTGTGTTGACCATTGACTGGTCAAAGCTGAAAGTCAAACTTTGTTTGACTTTCATGCTTGAAATACAAGAACAAGCAAGAAGAGGACTTACAAAGGGTTCAAGAAGGATGTTTGATCTAAAATAGCTCAGGTATGAAGTGCAAACACCCCAACTTAGAGCTGATTTCAGATCAAGTGTGAGAATGAAGTGAAGTGGGGGTTGCTATTTATAGTAAGTTAGGATCAATAGGATGATTCCAAGTGGTTTGAGGGTGAAATCTTGGCCATACATGTGGGTTAATGGTATTAGAATACAATGGGGGTCGAAAACCAGCTCCAGGTATTGCAAATATTACATTAAAACCCCTGAATTCAGCCCAGATTGCTATTTCTGATCTTTCTGTCTGACATGGCCTCGCGGCCCGCATAATATATAAGCCAACCTTATGCGGCCCGTGTAAGTATCTTTCACAGAATGTCAAAACAGGTCCCTGCACTTCAGAATCTTGCATTTCGGCTCATTTTTGACACGTTTAAGCCCCATTAACCTCATTTCAAGGATCTAAAATGAAGTTAAAGTATAGGGAACTTAAAACTTGCTCCAAAATATCTCGGATGTCGGTTCGTTTGGTCATACGGTTGCGTTGTTCGGTTAATTACGACGGAAGTCGTAACGAACGCAAAAACGATCCAAATTAAGCGACAAATGGAATTTTATCATGCCAATCACTAAAATAAAATATTTTAATGATTACATGAATTTTTGGATGTCCGGATATATTCAGAACGTAAGATATGCGCGAAAATGCAAACTTGTGCACTTTTTGACGCTTTTAGTCCCTATTGATCAATAAAGTTTATTTTAGCATACCGAACCCCTCAAAGCCTATTTCTATGCTATGTAAAGGATATTTAACGTATGTTTAACTTATGATCAAGTTCCGGAGTGTTCATTACCATACAAATCGGTATAGTTTCGCAGTTTGACACAATAGTCCCTACGATCGAACAAAGTTGATTTCAACACACCAAACCATCCAAAACTTATTTCTAAGTTATGTGGAGGTTATTTAAGGTATGTTAAGCCTATGTCACTATTCCGGAGTGTTTTTCGCCTTATACTGACTGCGTTTACGCACCAGCTTGTGTATAACTCTCCAGAAAGCGATTTAAAGCTTGAAATCGGAATCGAGTCAAATTGTAAATCACCAAACACAATTACACGTAATAACACCAAAACACATATAATAACACCAAAGCACATTGTTTTATTAATAATCAACATTGTTTTACATAATACATCGATTACAGAACACAGTTGTCACAGTCTCCCCTACTTCAGGAAATATCGTCCCGAAATTTTAACTAGAGGAAGCTTGTGAAAACAAATGCGGATATTTCGTCTTCATCTGGTCCTCACGTTCCCAAGTAAACTCTGGGCCACGTTTGGATTCCCAACGAATCTTGACCAATCGAATCCGTTTGTTCTTTAACTGTTTGAATGTACGGTCCACTATCTCCACGGGTTTCTCGACAAAGTGCATCGTTTCATCGATTTGGATCTCGTCGAGAGGAATGTGAAGATCAGCATCAGCTAAACACTTTCTCAAATTGGACACGTGAAAAGTCGGATGAATATTTCCAAGCTCTGGAGGTAGCTCTAATCGATAGGCAACCTTCCCAATTCTTTCCACATATCGAGGTGCAAGTTTTCCTTTCTTTCCAAATCTCACGACTCCTTTCCAAGGTGAAACCTTGAGTAGGACACGATCTCCGACTTGAAATTCTAAGGGCTTGCGTCGCATATCCGCATAACTCTTTTGACGGTTTCGAGCTGTCACAAGATTATCGTAGATTTTCTTGATTTTGTCTGTTGTTTCCAGAACGAGTTCAGGTCCAGTAAGCTGAGCTTCACCAGTCTCATTCCAACAGACAGGTGAACGACATTTTCGACCGTAGAGAGCTTCGAATGGTGCCATATTAATACTAGCATGATGACTATTGTTGTAGGAGAACTCAATCAACGGTAGATGAGAATCCCAATTACCACCAAAGTCTATCACGCATGCTCTAAGCATATCCTCCAAAGTTTGAATCGTTCTCTCAGATTGACCATCTATTTAGGGATGATAAGCAGTGCTTAGATTTAGTTGGGTTCCCAAAGCAGATTGCATGGTCTTCCAGAAATGAGATGAAAACCAAGCATCACGATCGGAAATGATATCCAAAGGAACACCATGTCGTGATACAATCTCATCAACATAAATCTTTGCACGTTTATCAGCAGATAAATCCTCGCGAATCGGAATAAAATGAGCTGATTTCGTTAATCGATCGATAACAACCCAAATAGCATCGTGACCTTTAGATGTACGCGATAACTTAGTGATGAGGTCCATAGCAATGTTCTCCCACTTCCAAACCGGTATCTCTGGTTGTACTAGCAAGCCAGAAGGTCGTTGATGTTCAGCCTTGACTTTGAGACAAGTTTGGCATTTCGATATATACAAGGCAACATCCTTCTTCATACCAGGCCACCAATACTGAGTACGAAGATCCTTGTACATTTTATCAGCACCAGGATTGATAGAATATCGAGACTTGTGAGATTCTTCCATCACTAGGGTGCGAAGATCGTCTTGTTTCGGAATCCACAAACGATCCCTGAAGTAGAGTAAACCATCGTCTTTCCTTTCGAGCTTAATCTCAAGTTGAAGCGGTAGCTAATTTTTCAATAAGCCTTTGATCACACAAGATCGTTGAGCTTGAAGGACACGAGATTAAAGATCAGATAGAGTGCGAACAGAATGAAGCTTGACTTGCTCCTTTCGACTAAGCGCATCGGCTACGACATTTGCCTTACCAGGATGGTAGCGAATCTCGCAATCGTAGTCGTTCAAGAGTTCAACCCAACGTCGCTGCCTCATGTTGACCTCTTTCTGATTAAGAATATGCTGGAGACTCTTGTGGTCTGTGAAAACCACACATTTCTTTCCATAGAGATAGTGTCTCCAGATTTTAAGCGCGAAAACCACAGCTCCTAACTCAAGATCATGAGTCGTATAGTTCTTCTCTTGAACTTTCAGCTGTCTTGACGCATAAGCTATCACTTTACCTCGTTGCATAAGAACGCAACCAAGTCCTAGATTCGATGCGTCACAATAGACAACAAAATCATCATTTCCTTCGGGCAACGATAGAACAGAAACATTACACAGCTTCTGTTTCAGTGTTTGGAACGCTTCTTCTTGCTTAGGTCCCCACTCAAAAGGCTTATTCTTCTGAGTCAAAGCAGTGAGTGGAACCACAATCTTCGAGAAATTAGAAATGAATCGACGATAATAACCAACAAGACCAAGAAAAGATCGAATCTCTGTAGGTGCCGTCGGTGTACTCCAGTCCTTAATAGCAACAATCTTGGATGGATCCACATGAATACCCTGCTCGTTGACTATATGACCCAAGAACCGAACTTCTTTAAGCCAAAATTCACACTTGGAGAATTTAGCAAAAAGTTGTTCCTTCTTAAGGAGTTCCAATGTTAAGCGAAGGTGTTGCTCGTGCTCGGCTCGAGACTTCGAATAAATGAGAATATCGTCGATGAACACAATGATGAACTTGTCTAAATAAGGTTTACAGACCCTATTCATTAAGTCCATAAAGATAGCTGGGGCATTTGTCAAACCAAAAGGCATGACAGTGAACTCGTAATGCCCATATCTCGTGCGGAAAGCAGTTTTGGGAATATCTTCTTTGAGAACACAAAGTTGATGATACCCAGAACGCATATCGATTTTGGAAAAACATGAAGCACCTTGCAGCTGGTCGAAGAGATCATCAATTCGAGGTAGGGGATATCGATTCTTGATGGTAAGCTTATTAAGCTCACGATAATCGATACACATTCGAAAAGATCCATCTTTCTTTTTCACAAAGAGAACAGGAGCTCCCCAAGGTGAATAACTTGGACGGATGAATCCTTTATCAGATAACTCTTGAAGCTGTTTTGATAACTCTTGCATCTCCGACGGTGCAAGAAGATAAGGTGCTTTCGCAATCGGGTTGGCATTGGGTACAAGGTCAATATGAAACTCGACTTGACAAACTAGAGGCAAACCAGGCAGTTCATCGGGAAACACCTCTGGATAATCCCGAACAATTGGAATATCCTGAATACTCTTGCTCTTGCATTTCTCCTCGGTGACATGTGCCAGAAAAGCAACATATCCTTTCCGTAATATCTTTGGGCCTTTGTACACGACATAAGCTTCAATCCACCTGATGGTTTCTCACCACGAACTTCCAGAACATGTGGTAAAAAAAGTGCAAAAACACACGTTGTATTGGATTGGGTAAAATGTCAAAAATACTCTTATGACCAAGTTATTTGGTTAGAGAAATAGGGTGACGTGATTAATTCTAAACCATATATTTGGTATTTTCCAATTCACTTGAGATATTACGTTAGAATTAGCCTATATAAATATATAAGAGTAAACTTCCGTTTTGCTCCTTGTGGTTTGGTCACTTTAACGGTTTTGCTCAAATAGTTTAAAAATAGCCATTTTCCTCACTGGTTTTTCTAACTTATCTTCATTTTGCTCCCAGCCTCTAACTCCATCAGGAAGGAAACTGGCGACAAACTCGAAAGATTAGGGAGCAAACTGGTGACAAACTCGAAAGATCAGGGAGGAAAATGACTATTTTTAAACTATTGGAGCAAAACCGTTAAAATGATTAAACCACAGGGAGCAAAACGAAAGTTTACTCAATATATAATCGTGTGAGATTCAATGGGAAACCCGAAAAAAAGGGAAACAAAGAAACTACTAGTTTTACATGTAAAAAACTTATTAAAATCGTTTTTAAATAGAAATTTTTTTTACAGATTTGCTTTAAAACTTTTGCACATAAACACAAGTAGAACTCATTTTAACTAAAAGAAAGTTAGTTTGTACAAATCCTTTTTTTACGTTTATTAAATTGTTTAATTTTTTTTAGTTAAAACAAATTCTACATGTGTTAAAAAATATATTATTTTACATTTAAGAATAAATTCTTTTTATAAGTTGTTTAACTTGTGTACCCATGGTTTCCTGATTTTTTATTTTTGTAGTTCCCATATATATATATATATTTGGGTGGGTGGGGGGGGGGGGGGTTTAGGTTTTTTTCGGGTTTATGTTTAGGGTTTAGTTTTAGGTTTTTTGGAGGGTGGGGGTGGGGGGTTTAAGTTTTTTTTGGGGGGGGGGGGGGGGTGGGGGTGGGGGTGGGGGTGGGGGAGTTAGGCTTTTGGTGGGAGGGTGAATTTAGGTTTTTGGGGGGGTGGGGGTGGGGGGTTTAGGTTTTTGGGAGGTGTCGGTAGGGGGTGGGTTAAGTGGTTTAAGCTTTATGTATTAGTGCACATGTGCAGTACAACAAAAAAATGTTTTTTTTTGAAATTTTGTTTCCATACATAAAGAGTGGCGATTTTTCTATAAAAATTTGTAAAAAAAAATTGGTATGTTTTTAGGTTTTTTTTAGGCTTTTTTGGTTAGTTTTTTGGTTTTCTCATTTAAACTAGTTTTCTCATGATCCATCTCCTATATATATATATAGGGGCCCGCTAAAATGAGAACCACCTCCAGTTATAAGAACCGTGAGAACCACTCTCAGCCAATCAAATTATGCCAACTAAAAAGCTATTTTGGTCTTTTACCCCATATGTCAAATCCATTAATTGTCTCTGCCTTAAAATCATGTCTCACCTCTCTCTTAAAATCACCATCATCTCTCACCTCTCTCTTTTAAAATCAGATTACAAACCTCCATTCATCTCTCACTTTCTCTCTTAAAATCCAAGATGAAACCACACCCCTATCACCTCCGGCTGGTCACCCACACCCACGTTTCTCCGGCGATACTGATGCCGGTCACGTCCCCTCGTTTCTCCGGCGACGCTGGTGCTCCCTCGTTTCTCCGGCGACGCTGGTGCCCCCTCGTTTCTCCGGCGACTCTGATTTGCGGTGGGTTTGGTGGTGTGGCGGTGGGTTTGGTGGTGTGCCCCCTCGTTTCATCGTAGATAAAACCTTGGCCGCCGCCGCCGCCGTCTCCTCCGCCACCGTTCATGTAACACCCTAGTTATTAATTTGAAGGTTATCGTATAAATATCGATAACAACCATGTAATTACTATTAAGTATCCTTAGAAAATACGAGTAATCTAAAAATTTTACAAAAGTTATCCGAATAGTTTAATGTGAACAACTTCGCCATTTAAAAATGGCGATATAATCATGTGCGGAAGCTTGTGTTTTGAGCGTGTTCGGTTCCTCTTCGAGCTTGATCTTCATCCGGGCACTCTTGGCAATCACCTATAATCAAAACCAACTTAAAAGTTAGTTTTGATAGTCAAATATGAAGTTCAAACAAGTACAGGGGTTAAAGATGACAAAAATAGCATTTTTCCGAGTTAGGTGGCGTCAACGACTCCACTTCCCGCGTCAACCAGAGGAAACTGGCGTCAACAGAAAAACATGTTTTCCAAGCGGCGTCGACGACTTCACTTCCCGCGTCGTCGACGCCTAGCCCATTTTGCAGTTTTCTGCAGTTCCGTTTCGTCGTTCGTACGCACTAAAACGCGCGTAACTTTTGAACCGTTTACCCGTTTAACCTCCCGTTTCTTCCTACGTGTTTGTAATTTGATTCTCCATCATATGGAGTTAAAATCTAACATCCGGTTTAACAAAATTTCAGACTTTTAAGTCTTCGGCTTATCGCCCTATTTCCAAATTTTGACCCGTTTGTGCATTTTATCAAACGAACATATTTGTTTGATTCCTACATCACCTACACTTCTTCAAATTAATGTTACCTACTATATTAGGTTCTAATCATAGGTTTATTACACCATTTAAACCCGTTTATGCTCGTATGCTTATTTTGACCCGTTAAGGGTATTTAAGCACTTTAAAGCTTGAAATCGCTTTCATTCCTTTCTAGCATCTTATTCCTACATTTCTTATCAAGTAATATTCAACTACAACTCTTTGTGTGTTGGATTTCAATGTGTATGTCTATATGTTCCGAGTTTTACCCTTCGGATTGTTATTTTACGGTAAGACTCAAATAGAGCTATTTGGCTAACGTATTACATCTATCAACATCTACACTTATTCTAAGCTTTTGTTTAATCATAAGACTCGTTTCCAAAAAACCTCTAAGGGTTGTTTGTTCGATTTAGCCTACAAGGGCGTTTTGGTCGATTTTGGTCCTTCTTTTACAATGAAGGACTCTCACCAATTATTCGACCAAGATATCACTTTTAACTACAACATAAATATGCGTACCTGGCTCGGATCAACAAATAGACCCGATTTATACCTCGCTTTTATTATCACATTTTCTATGGAAACGGAAGTATCCGAATCGCTAATCGGTCCTGTTAGCATAAGACTTGGCAACCATATTAGTCGATATTGTCAAATGGTGTTATCATCACCATTTGACCCGTTTGGCTCATATGACCAAACATGTACATATGTAGTAAAACGAGGTTTTAAATTTCAAATTTACACATCCGGCCCATGTCGGATGTTACCACTTGACCCCTCTTTTTCTCTTTAACTCAATTCTCACAAATTTGACCCGTTCGGCTTACGCCATGGGTGCCCTTTTTATTGTTAATTTACATTAGTCGACACTTGACTAAATTTCCATTTTTACCCCTTTTTCTCAATATTAGATTACACTACGCGGTAATATTATCAAAACTCATAATCTCTTAGTCATTACATGACCAATTTACCGATTTATCCTGTTTACCATAAACCATGGTTTTTATCACCTTTATATGTTCCGACTCGTACCAATCGTGTCGGAAACCATATTTTCATTATTATCATTATCGCATTTATTACTTGTAAAGTAAACAAGTATTCTACAAAAGTGTGTAAGTTTCACTTACCTTTCATCCGAATTACGCTTTCCTTTTCCTTCTTGATTTGTTTGATCCGCTCCCTCATCAAGCTTTCACCTAACTTGTTACGCGTCAAACTATCATCATCGTTTTCAAGGTGGTTAGTTTAATCATAATGTAATACGATTATTCCACCTTATGCATTTCATATCAAAATTACTACTTATTGTATTATAGGTCAGTTTGACCTTTTTAAAAGTCAAATGCCCATTAGTATGCTAATTGCATATTCGAGTTCATCAACTAGTTTTGGCATTCTTTAATTACCCGGTAGGCGTTATCTTTAGACCACCGTTTTAACCAAAGTTCTAACCACGTTTATCACATTTAGAACTCTTTTTAATCATATCTTGCATAATAGCCAAAACATCACAATTAGGTGTTTTAACTACAAAATTCTAGTTTCGAGCCTTCTTTGAGGCATTTTAACGAACACCTAGTGGGCATAATTTTACATATTTACTAACTAGTTCATAACTAGTTATTTTTACCAAGATTAACATCAAGATTCAACCATTATCATGTATGATCAAATACTCAAACTTGCAAATTGTTCAAGTATCTTGCATCTACTATCACTTATGATGATTTCTAACACAACTATATTACCATCTTTTCTACATAATCAAAACCCACTTGACACATGAGTGTATGATTATGAATTCACAATCATGAACATCAATTTAACAAATAAATGACTAGGGTTTACTCCTAGACATAGTTTCATCCCTAATTTCATCCAAACAACGAACATGCAAGCTCAGATTCGAATCTCACAAGTTCATCTAAAATTCAAGATGGAACTAAATAATGAAATTTGGCATACCTTATGATCCCTTCATCAAGGTGATCACGAATTCATGCTTGGATTTCGATTTGGGTTGGATTTACCTCTTCAATTTGCTGATTTTATGGATGTTAGGGTTTGAGCTTGAGAGCTCTTCTTGGCCCCTGTGTTTTGTATGACCAGAACACACACAAAGGTGTGTGTTTTGGTGTTTTAGATTTTAATTAATAAAAACCTATTTCTCACTTTAACCATTTTAGTCCCTCAACTTTACCCGGGTTTATAAAGGTTACTACATCAAGTTCCGCATTATTTTTAAAACACTAGACTAACTAGGTTGATATTCCTAGTTATTTAGTGGGTTCCGGGAGTTATAACCCAGTTTATTTTGAGTCCCGTTAATTCAGGCTCTCATAGGCTTAATTCCTTAAAACTTTGATTCGTTCATATATAATATTAGGATTTCTTATTTAAATCCAAATATTTACCGGGTTAATTTTTTTTTTTTACCACTAACGGTATTTTACCCGTCTTTACTATTAACGTGGTTTGATTACCAAACCCGTTTTTGGGATGTTACAAGTCTACCCCCCTTAAAGAGGTTTCGTCCTCGAAACCTTTTCTTACATAATTCATTGAGTTTAAACCCAATGTATTCGATCCGAGAAATATTTTAAACATTACTTATACTTTTTAACCAATCGTTAGTATTACCCCGAAAAGTACGGTAACATCTTTTTGGTTACTAATTGTCTACATATCTCATACGATATAGTGTAATTTCGAAATAACGTAATCTCGTTCTTTCTACTAGTTTAGTTAACTTAGCGATATCCATCGCTTTCATATATTATCGAATTCCCTTATGAATCCGTTACTTTGACCCGCTTAAAGGTCTTTAGTGAAATCTTTCACTTTTAGCAACAATCTCTTTTGTTTCTAAATTCATTTATTCGGTTTAGTTATACCGAATCCATCGCTTACAAGAGACCAAATTTATTTAAATGGCCTTAACTGGTCTCACTAACTAGACTTATTAGTCCAGTTACTTTTTACCACTCGCTTGGTTATAATGTGATTCTACTTCACATTGCATTTCTTGACCATGATCGTGTCACATCATGTTTAATTTATATCAACCTTTCATTTTCGAAAATATCACTTTTCGAATATATCGTCTTGCGCCTATCAGTGTCAAGACTTGTATCTTTCATGCTTACTATTTAAATTCCTATCAGATTTTATGTTTGTAAAAACGTTATTTCTTACTAAAACCGAAGTTTTAGTTTTAGGATCTTTTCTTTAACTTGTGTCAATCATCCATACCGGGATATTGACAGTCCGTAATTTAATCCTTTACAGTCTTAGTTTTATGCGGGGATTCTTAACTGATTTCCTCGATTTATCCAATCTAACCCGTAGGTTTTATCACTTAGCCTTATGGGCTATTTTTTACTAGACATTCACCTCTTTAGGGCGAAGTCCTTATAACTTCTTTCTAATCATGACCCGTGGGTCGTTTTAGTCCGTAGATCTCTCATTTGTTTATAACCCTAAAGGTTATGTTGATCCCGTAGATCACTCTTTTTACTCGTGTCTTATTAAAATATATATTTGGTGTCAAAGCACTCTTTTTACGTTTGAAAATCATTTGTTTTCACGCTTGAAATCCGTTAACTTTTGACTGTAGTTCGTGTCTACAATCGTTTTCTTTTGAATAATTCGTCCGACTCTATGACTTCTCACGTCAATTAAGCATTGGTTTGTCTCAAGCTTACCGTTATCCGGCTTGCGCTTATTTATGCCTTCAAGCATTATACTTTATTCAACCCGTTCAATCTCAAAATAGTTGAATATAATTATCAAAATTTCTGTTTACGAAATTTTATGGTCTTTTAGTCATAACTCATAATCCTAGTCTTTTGACTTTAAATTCGTGTTCTCGTTTCTCGGTTTACGCATGTGTTTAAATCCTTACCCATCAACCGGGTACTTTACCGAAGTCATTATTAGTGCAAGCATTCCGGTATACATCAAGTTTTAGTTTTAATTTGTTTGGTTGTCTTAGCGGAAGCCCTCGCTTTTATTCAACCAAACCTTTATTCTTTATTTGACCATCCTTGACAGTCTTTTAAACTATGAATGATGATTATCATCATCATCATTTCTTTACTACGACCAAAGTCAACGATTTTGATCGTTTTTCTCGTGTGGGCAATACCTTTGTTTCTATGACCCCGCGGGTCATTTATACTTTGGTTTTACAATGCCCTTTTTGTCTACCATGGTTTTTGATCGTTTTTCCCATGTGGGCAATACCTTTGTTTCTATGACCCCGCGGGTCATTTATACCTTGGTTTTACAATGCCCTTTTTGTCTACCATGGTCGTTTCATCAAAAATGACTTATGTCACGAATTTCCTTGGGTCTTTTATTTCTATGTGCGTCATACATCGTTTTTATGGTTCCCGCGAAAACCATTTATACGAGTATGCCCATAAGATTTCTTGACCCTAAGGATCCTTTAAATTTCATTCATCTTGACCTTACTACATCGGACATAACTGCGCTCATTAGAAGAAGTTCATGCTATCATGTGTTCACTACTTACTTGGCCAGAGTAAGCGATCAACACGTGGTACGCGTGACCTTATTATAATTACCACATCACGTCCCATGTAAGTAACTCCTCAAATTATCTCCATGTTTATGGTTTCATTTGGTAAAACTTTATTTAATTGTTAGTTAACAATTATTAGTTTTAGTCGTTTATCCTTGAACATGTACAATGTCCCTTTTTATAAACATTTATTCACATTCATTGATGTGATCATTACTTTTCTCAATAGGATTTATATTGAGAATACTTACTTGGATGATCACTCTCGTCCAAGTTTCTATATAAACAAGTCTTGTTATTCATTTGTTATTCATCATTGTGAATAACACATTTCCTATTAAATTTCTCTTGGAAATCAGGTTTTCCAAGTTATATCATATGTGTATGCAACCGTTATTACTTACGTGTTTGTTGCATATAACGACTCGTGCGATTAAATTTAAAAGTATGCACCTGGTAATGCTTGCCCTAACGGGCTTCTCTTGTCATTAGTCTTGTTCGCGACCGTTACGCGATTTTGGTCCTTGATGAGTATGCTCTTCCTGTCATACCTCGGACCGTTCCATCATCATATCCATAATTCGTTCAACTCCCGTCATCTTCAGACGCGAGTGTCCTTCAATTAAAACATTCACAAGAGTTAGTAATGTCAACTTCAATAATCGCCCGTATTATAATACAAGGCTTTTTCTACTATACGCGTCAACGCGCGTATTTTCGTCAACCATATCAATCATTTAATTTGGGGTAACATATACCACACGATACCCCTATGTGTTGTTTACAACACTTTAGCATACTAACTATTAACGTACTTGTACTTACCGGATTTGCGATCAAGCCTCGAACCGAACACTTTACCCTTTAACCTTGGGCTCTGATTACCAACTTCTAACACCCTAGTTATTAATTTGAAGGTTATCGTATAAATATCGATAACAACCATGTAATTACTATTAAGTATCCTTAGAAAATACGAGTAATCTAAAAATTTTACAAAAGTTATCCGAATAGTTTAATGTGAACAACTTCGCCATTTAAAAATGGCGATATAATCATGTGCGGAAGCTTGTGTTTTGAGCGTGTTCGGTTCCTCTTCGAGCTTGATCTTCATCCGGGCACTCTTGGCAATCACCTATAATCAAAACCAACTTAAAAGTTAGTTTTGATAGTCAAATATGAAGTTCAAACAAGTACAGGGGTTAAAGATGACAAAAATAGCATTTTTCCGAGTTAGGTGGCGTCAACGACTCCACTTCCCGCGTCAACCAGAGGAAACTGGCGTCAACAGAAAAACATGTTTTCCAAGCGGCGTCGACGACTTCACTTCCCGCGTCGTCGACGCCTAGCCCATTTTGCAGTTTTCTGCAGTTCCGTTTCGTCGTTCGTACGCACTAAAACGCGCGTAACTTTTGAACCGTTTACCCGTTTAACCTCCCGTTTCTTCCTACGTGTTTGTAATTTGATTCTCCATCATATGGAGTTAAAATCTAACATCCGGTTTAACAAAATTTCAGACTTTTAAGTCTTCGGCTTATCGCCCTATTTCCAAATTTTGACCCGTTTGTGCATTTTATCAAACGAACATATTTGTTTGATTCCTACATCACCTACACTTCTTCAAATTAATGTTACCTACTATATTAGGTTCTAATCATAGGTTTATTACACCATTTAAACCCGTTTATGCTCGTATGCTTATTTTGACCCGTTAAGGGTATTTAAGCACTTTAAAGCTTGAAATCGCTTTCATTCCTTTCTAGCATCTTATTCCTACATTTCTTATCAAGTAATATTCAACTACAACTCTTTGTGTGTTGGATTTCAATGTGTATGTCTATATGTTCCGAGTTTTACCCTTCGGATTGTTATTTTACGGTAAGACTCAAATAGAGCTATTTGCCTAACGTATTACATCTATCAACATCTACACTTATTCTAAGCTTTTGTTTAATCATAAGACTCGTTTCCAAACAACCTCTAAGGGTTGTTTGTTCGATTTAGCCTACAAGGGCGTTTTGGTCGATTTTGGTCCTTCTTTTACAATGAAGGACTCTCACCAATTATTCGACCAAGATATCACTTTTAACTACAACATAAATATGCGTACCTGGCTCGGATCAACAAATAGACCCGATTTATACCTCGCTTTTATTATCACATTTTCTATGGAAACGGAAGTATCCGAATCGCTAATCGGTCCTGTTAGCATAAGACTTGGCAACCATATTAGTCGATATTGTCAAATGGTGTTATCATCACCATTTGACCCGTTTGGCTCATATGACCAAACATTTACATATGTAGTAAAACGAGGTTTTAAATTTCAAATTTACACATCCGGCCCATGTCGGATGTTACCACTTGACCCCTCTTTTTCTCTTTAACTCAATTCTCACAAATTTGACCCGTTCGGCTTACGCCATGGGTGCCCTTTTTATTGTTAATTTACATTAGTCGACACTTGACTAAATTTCCATTTTTACCCCTTTTTCTCAATATTAGATTACACTACGCGGTAATCTTATCAAAACTCATAATCTCTTAGTCATTACATTACCAATTTACCGATTTATCCTGTTTACCATATACCATGGTTTTTATCACCTTTATATGTTCCGACTCGTACCAATCGTGTCGGAAACCATATTTTCATTATTATCATTATCGCATTTATTACTTGTAAAGTAAACAAGTATTCTACAAAAGTGTGTAAGTTTCACTTACCTTTCATCCGAATTACGCTTTCCTTTTCCTTCTTGATTTGTTTGATCCGCTCCCTCATCAAGCTTTCACCTAGCTTGTTACGCGTCAAACTATCATCATCGTTTTCAAGGTGGTTAGTTTAATCATAATGTAATACGATTATTCCACCTTATGCATTTCATATCAAAATTACTACTTATTGTATTATAGGTCAGTTTGACCTTTTTAAAAGTCAAATGCCCATTAGTATGCTAATTGCATATTCGAGTTCATCAACTAGTTTTGGCATTCTTTAATTACCCGGTAGGCGTTATCTTTAGACCACCGTTTTAACCAAAGTTCTAACCACGTTTATCACATTTAGAACTCTTTTTAATCACATCTTGCATAATAGCCAAAACATCACAATTAGGTGTTTTAACTACAAAATTCTAGTTTCGAGCCTTCTTTGAGGCATTTTAACGAACACCTAGTGGGCATAATTTTACATATTTACTAACTAGTTCATAACTAGTTATTTTTATCAAGATTAACATCAAGATTCAACCATTATCATGTATGATCAAATACTCAAACTTGCAAATTGTTCAAGTATCTTGCATCTACTATCACTTATGATGATTTCTAACACAACTATATTATCATCTTTTCTACATAATCAAAACCCACTTGACACATGAGTGTATGATTATGAATTCACAATCATGAACATCAATTTAACAAATAAATGACTAGGGTTTACTCCTAGACATAGTTTCATCCCTAATTTCATCCAAACAACGAACATGCAAGCTCAGATTCGAATCTCACAAGTTCATCTAAAATTCAAGATGGAACTAAATAATGAAATTTGGCATACCTTATGATCCATTCATCAAGGTGATCACGAATTCATGCTTGGATTTCGATTTGGGTTGGATTTACCCCTTCAATTTGCTGATTTTATGGATGTTAGGGTTTGAGCTTGAGAGCTCTTCTTGGCCCCTGTGTTTTGTACGACCAGAACACACACAAAGGTGTGTGTTTTGGTGTTTTAGATTTTAATTAATAAAAACCTATTTCTCACTTTAACCATTTTAGTCCCTCAACTTTACCCGGGTTTATAAAGGTTACTACATCAAGTTCCGCATTATTTTTAAAACACTAGACTAACTAGGTTGATATTCCTAGTTATTTAGTGGGTTCCGGGAGTTATAACCCAGTTTATTTTGAGTCCCGTTAATTCAGGCTCTCATAGACTTAATTCCTTAAAACTTTGATTCGTTCATATATAATATTAGGATTTCTTATTTAAATCCAAATATTTACCGGGTTAATTTTTTTTTTACCACTAACGGTATTTTACCCGTCTTTACTATTAACGTGGTTTGATTACCAAACCCGTTTTTGGGATGTTACAGTTCAGCACCATTTAACGGAGATAAAACCTTGGAGGTGGTGGGTGCTGGATGACGGTGGTGGAGTGTCAATGTCGGAGGTGGTGGGTGCTCGATAGCAGGTGGTGGGTGCTCGATGACGGTGGTGTAGTGCCGATGTCGGAGGTGGTGGGTGCTCGAGATAATGGTTTGAGTCGGGTCAGTGAAGGTGGGTTTTCAATTTTGTTTTGGTTGGGTTTCTTTTGATATTTTGTCTGATGAACTCTGTTTTTGATGCGGGGTTGATTCTGTTGAATCTGGGTTTGAATCTTGTGGGTTTGACTTTCTTGATGGTTTGTTTTATCTACTTCAATCTGGGGGTATGATTCTGTTGAATATGTTGCCTATTTGAATCTGTTGAATTTTTTGAATATGTTTGAATATGTTTGAATGACGTTCTTGTTCCTTTTAAATGTTTAAATCGGTTGAATCTGGTGCCTTATTGAATCGGCGATGATGATGCAAAAAAAAAAAAAAAAAAAAAAAACTGACGATGGCGCGGCAAGGATGGTGGAGGGTAGGTTTTTGAACCTGCAACCCCACTTTGCAGCCTCTGATTATCGGAAAATCTGAGCCAAAACTTCGTTTTTTTTCAAGTATCCACTCGTTCTTTTGATTTTTGAGGCGTCGATGATGATAACAAACTATCTGAGACACCTCCCGAGTGTGCGATTTTCTGGGTGCGTTCGTTTTTGCGTAAAAACGTTTTTGTAAAAAAAAAGTTAAACCGTAAACTTTTTAACGTAAAACATAAAAACGTAAAATGTAAAACATAAAAAGTTTTACGTAAAACGTAAAAAGCTTTTCGTAAAACGTAAAAAACGTTAACGTAAAAAACATGAATTTTAAAATGTGAACGTAAAAAACGTTAACGTAAAAAACCGGCGCGTAAAACGTAAAAAAAACGTTAACGTAAAAAACCAGGGCGTAAAACGTAAAAAACCGGCGCGTGAAACGTAAATAACGTTAATGTAAAAAACCGGCGCGTAAAACGTAAAAAAACGTTAACGTAAAAAACCGGGGTTTAAAAGGTAAAAAACCGACGCGTAAAACGTAAATAACGTTAACGTAAAAAACCGCGGCGTAAAACGTAAAAACGGCGCGTTGAAAAAACGACGCGTGAAAAAGCCGGGCGTAAAAACGGCGCGTTAAAAAACGAGGCGTGAAAAGGCCGGGCGTAAAAATGTAAATCGTTAAACGTAAAAATCTGTGAATAAATCTGAATTTGAAAATGTTTAATAAAAAAACTATGTTTAAAAAATTAAAATCTAATATAATAATACCAAAAAGTAATAAAAAAACAATAAAGACAAAATAGAGTAATTTTACTTAAATACCCTTTTGGATTAAAATCTTAAAGACATAATAAGACAAAAAAATACTTAATATTATTTTTAAATACTTTTAATCTCATCCATCCATCTTCTTGATCTAATGGCCAGAAAGTGGTTCTCGCGGTTCTTACAACTGGAGGTGGTTCTCATTTTAGCGGTCCCCTATATATATATATATAGGGAGAAGATCATGCGATAACCACCTCTTATTGCGAGAACCGCGAGAACCAATGTGAACACACAAAAAATGCCTAAAAATAGCTAAAAATCACACAAAATTTTTTTTTTTGATTTTTTTAATATTTTTTAGGTTAAAATCGCTACTTTTCGAACAAAAAAAAAATTTTTTTTTTTAAAATTTTTTTTTTTGGCTTCGAAAAGTAGCGATTTTAACCTAAAAAATATTAAAAAAATCAAAAAAAAAATTTTGGGTTTTTTTTTTTATTTTTTAGATTTTTTTAGGTTTTTTGGGGGTTTAGTTTTTAGCATTTTAGCTTGGGGGTGGGGGGGTGGGGGGGGGGGTTTAGGTTTTTGGGGGGTGGGGAAGGGGGGTTTAGATTTTTTTTTGGGGGGGGGGGGGGTGGGGTTAGGTTTTTTTAGCTTGGGGGGGGGGGGGGGTGGGGGGTTTAGGTTTTTGGGTGGGGGGGGGGGTGGGGGTTAGGTTTTTTTAGGTTTTTTTTAGCTTGGGGGGGGGGGGGGGGTTAGGTTTTTTTTTTTTTTTTGGGGGGGTGGGGGGTTTAGGTTTTTGGGTGGGGGGGGGGGGGTGGGGGTTAGGTTTTTTTAGGTTTTTTTTAGGTTTTTTTAGCTATTTTAGGTTGTGTTCACATTGGTTCTCAAGGTTCTCACAATAAGGGTGGTTCTCGCATGAGCTCCTCCCTATATATATATATATATATATATATATATATATAGGACTATATAGGACAAAGATCCGTTAGGAACCACCCTTTATTGCGAGAACCGCGAGAACCAGTGTGAACACAAACAGTAATTCCTAAAAAAATCTAAAAAACACCCAAAAATTTTTTTTTTATTTTTTTACTATTTTTTTTGAAAAAATCGCTATATTTTGTTAATAAAAAAAAATTAAAAAAAAATTTCAAAAAAAAAAAAAAATTCGAGTAACAGTTATCCATGCACATGTGCATATGTATCGTTTCTTTGTCAAATTCAGTAATTCATTACAAATAATAGTCAATTGCACTTTCATTTACACTACCACGTGTAATACACTACTTTTTACGTTAACAATGTTAGAAATGCACATGTGCATCTATATGTATCAACAAGAAATAAGGTGTTTTGGTACACTACTTTCTCTTTCATCTATCATTCCATCCATAATACTCAAGCATGCACATGTGCATTTTTGTCATTTCTTTGACAAATTCCGTAATTCATTACATATATTAGACAATTGCACTTTCATTTACACTACCATATGTAATACACTACTTTTTACATTACCAATATTAGAAATTCACATGTGCATTTATATGTATCAACATGAAATAAGGTGTTTTGGTACACCACTTTGAATACACTTTCTCTTTCATCTATTATACCATCCATAATAAACTACCATTACCTCCTACCATCCATAATACAATACCATTACCTCTTACCATCCATAATACAATACCATTACCTCTTACCATCCATAATACAATACCATTAACAATATTTTCACTTTATTACATGTATGTAAACATCATTTATACCATCCAATCAACATATTACATAAAAAATTGACAAATATAACAAAACCATCAACCACTAGATATAACTAACCAAAAAACATGTATTATGGTTATACCTAATTATGCACATGTGCATTTTGAATATTGGTAATGTAAAAAGTAGTGTATTACTAATGGTATTGTAAATTAAAGTGCAATTGTCTATTCCTGATAACGTATTACCGAATTTGTTGAAGTAATGATACATATGCACATGTGCATGGATAACTGTTACTCGAAAAAAAAAGTTTTTTTTTTTTTTTTATGGTAACGAAATATAGCGATTTTTTATTAAAAAATATTAAAAAAAATAAAAAAAATAAAAAAAAATTTTTGAGTGCTTTTTTGATTTTTTTTAGATTTTATT
Organism: Helianthus tuberosus; assembly: GCA_030545235.1. Taxonomy (NCBI): domain Eukaryota; kingdom Viridiplantae; phylum Streptophyta; class Magnoliopsida; order Asterales; family Asteraceae; genus Helianthus; species Helianthus tuberosus. Next base: position 2,341 of record JARYGA010051714.1, on the reverse strand, counting down.
TTGTGTTCACATTGGTTCTCGCGGTTCTCGCAATAAGGGTGGTTCTCGCATGAACCTTACCCTATATATATATATATATATATATATATGAGTTTGGTAGAAAATGGGTTTTTCAAAAAAGTCTAGGAAGCAATCAGAATACGACATGTGACATTGAAGTTTTTTAACTAGAAGGGCAACTGTGTACTTTCACATTCTATTTTTATTTTTGGAATTTATCTTCATTAACTAACTATCCACGTCCATATTTGTAACCGTTTTCTCCATGATTTTCTGAATAATTTGTTTTTGAAATCTAAACCAATCGCACATTCCAATGTTCAGAAGATTACTGGAAACTATCAGCATGTTCTTGGTGCTGTGTTTTAACATTTTACAAGGCTAAAGTCAATTTTTTATAGATCCCATAATATAAAGGTGGTTTTGTAATAGGTAGATTACTGTTTTTTTGGATATTGTTGTTGTGTTTTTAACTTCCATCAACATGTTTTTCTTCAAAGTTAACTAGTTATCAGTCTGGAAACCATCAGCATGTTCTTGGTGCTGTGTTTTAACAGTTAGAGTGCTAAAGTCAATGTTTTTTATAGATCCCATAATATAAATGATTGTTTGGTCTTCCTGGCCGCTGGATGCCCAACATTTTCCAAATACACTGACAAAGCATCGCCCTGCATGATAAATATTTTCATCAGATTGTGTTTTATTTTGATCTACCACCCTAGATTATCGAGATTGTGTTTTAATTTGAATTGTGTTTTAAGTACACAATAGTGGTGATGAGCAATCATGTAGTATCACATTAACCTGTGTTTTAAGTTGTTCATAGTAGACATAAGGTATCATTCAGTATGCACTGTGTTTTAAGCTCATAACTTTATACACAGAGGACTTCATGTAGTATCAAATCAAATTGTGTTTTAAGTTATTAATAGAGGACATATGATTTGTAAAACTCACCCACATAAACACTTTAGGCTTCAGATGTACCCAACTCTAGTATGATTGTAAAACACACCAACATAAACACACCGTAAGACACATTTACCTTAAACACAACTACAAGTCATTATGATTGTAATACACACCCATATAAACACATTATAAAACACAGTTCACTTTTGGGATTTCAGATGTACCCAAATCAAGTATGATTGTAAAACACACCCACATAAACACATCGTAAAACACATTTATCTTTAAACTTTAAACCTACCATTGTCACACCCCGACCACGTAGAACATCAAATCGTGGCGGAAACGTCGGGGAGTGTTGTAAAAGAATTATTTGTTTCACAACCATGACATTCAAAGTTATATTTTATTTATCAAACAAGCGTGTTACATTGTCTTTAAACAGGAAATAAAGAGTTCATAACATAGTTAAACTAAGTCTATCTTCATTTTAAGTCTCTAAGGCACAGGTCCGCCCTAGTGTCACGATCATCATCCTATGCAAAAGCTCCTGAAAACACATGTGAAAATAGGTACGTCAGCATAAAAATGCCTGTGAGATACATAGGTTTTGTGAAAATAGGATTCATGACTTTAAGTTTAGAAAAAAAAATGTTTAGCAAAAGTCAGTCATGAACCTTGTAAATTGTTTTGTTTTGTAAATCATTTAAAAAGCGATAAGATCAGATGATATGTATACATAAAAGAATAATACATGGTTAAATGAATAACCAAGTAGAATGAGTTGTATAAAATAAGTTGTTTGTAAAGCAATGTCTTGTGAAAGATATGTTATTTGCATAAAATGTTATATGTCTTAAATTGAAATGATTCAAATAACGCTACGATATGTAATACCATACAAACATTTATATATAGGAAGTACCAGCGGCGTATCCACCATGCTTGTATCATATTACACACGCCTCGTTACTTAAATCACTTACTCAAACCAAACCACCAATGTAATAAGTCCATGTTTAAACCAATTGTCAAAAAGTTCTTGTATAAGCCATGTCAAATGTTGAGAAGTCCAAATGTGGTCAAGTAATGTGTAACAAATGTTATGTATTGTAAGTAAAGTATTGTCACATAAACCAAATGTAGAAATGTACAAAACAAAGTATTTTGAATATATCAAAAGTTATGTTTTGCAAAGTAAATGCATGTTTTATTGATACCAACATTTATGTGGTAAGTTAACGCATACATTCAAGCCTTGAGAAAGTCGGACAACCCTTTTAGTCAAGGTTATCAAAATAAATGTTTTCGGATTCAGTCATTCCTTACATCCAAACAAACCCGGGATGTCAGGAATGGGATTTGTCAAGTCATATGGTACCACTACTTACTACCGAGCGGCGTAGCTAATGTTAATGAATGTATATAA
>JARYGA010051713.1:0-33277 GCA_030545235.1 Helianthus tuberosus | reverse complement strand
GATACATATTGGGTCTTGATATTCACCATGTATTATACTTTGACCTAGTTCTTTGCTGTCTGTAATAAGGCAGTACACAAGGCTAAACCCAGGTGTGGTACAAGATGATTGTGAGAGACGTATGTAGTCAAGAAGGGATTTGTTCCTCTTATTCGTTGAGAGTAAGATGTCTAAGGCCTGATAAAGTTAAATCAACAGAGAGTGATCACTCTATGTCTCTGGATTTAACATGACATCTGAAACGAAAGGATAAATGATAGATTCACCTAAATCATGTTCAAGTAAGGGACTTGAAAGGGATGATGTTATTGAATGGCAAATATAGTCATACGTATTGGGGGTAGTAAACCGTAGTTAGGGGTCATTTACTACTTGCATCAATCTTCTACGTATCTTGTCCAAGTGGGAGATTGTTGGACTCTGTATGCCCAAGACACATATTAAATTGATGTGGCTAGTACGTTATGATCCAAGTCGAGTCATACCCAATAACAAGCTAGATAAACACTTATATTATTTATTTGTGATATGATCAAACAAATAAATATTAACACTTACAATATTTAGAAAATTGGTATTCTAAATAATTACACTTGAGAAACCAATAAATTATATGGATAATTTATTTTGAGAGAATATTTTATTTTGTTATTTAACGGGTTAAATAACATTTTAAAAGGTTGAATAAAGTCTTGCATTTATGTAGTGTTATATTCACAAAAGTTATAAATATATAAACAAAGACTTGAATTTTATAAAGGTAAAGTTATAAATATATAAAATGAAGATATTAATCTAAATGTTCTTAGGTATGAGGTTTTGGAACCTCAACTTAGAGAAATTCAGATCAATTGTGAGGAACAAGTGAATTGGGGTTGGGTATTTATAGGAAATCCACAACCGTTAGGATCGTTTCCCGTTATCCGTGCTTGAATCATGACTTGACACTTGGGCCCAAGGTTTTAAAATACAATGGAAACATAAAAACCATCAAATGGTATTAAAATCAGAGGTTTAAAACCATCAAAACAGGTGTAATGGACCAAATACATTGTTTCTGTCTGGCAAGACCTCACGCCCCGTGTAAGATAAGGGTCCATCTTACGCGCCCCGCCAGAGCAGGTTTCACAGAATGTCAAAAACAGCCCCTGCAAGCCTGAAACTTGGATTTCGATGCATTTTTGGCATGTTTAAGCCCCGTTAACCCCATTTCAAGACTCTATAATGAAGTAAAGTATAGGGAACTTAAAATATGCTCAAAAACATCTCAGATGTCGGTTCGTTTGGTCGTATGGTCGCGTCGTTCGGCTAATTACGACGAAACACGAACGGACGCGAAAAACGATCCAAATTACGCGACGAATGGAATTTTATCATGCCAATCAATAAAATAAAATATTTTAATGATTACATAAATTTTTGGATGTCCGGATATATTCAGAACGTAAGATACGCGCGAAAATGCAAACTTATGCACTTTTTGACGCTTTTTGTCCCTATTGATCAAAAAGTTTATTTTTGCGCACCAAACACCTCAAAGCCTAATTCTAAGCTATATAAAGGATATTTAGGGCATAATTAACTTGTGATCAAGTTCCGGAATGTCCGTTATCATTCGATTCAATATACTTTTGCAGTTTGATGCAAATAGTCCCTGTGATCGAATAAACTTGATTTCGCCACACCAAACCCTCCAAAACTTATTTCTAAGTTATGTAAAGGTTATTTAAGGTATGTTAAGCCTATGTCACTGTTCCGGAGTGTTTGTCGCGTTAAAGTGATTACGTTTACGCATCAGTTTGTGTATAACCTTTCAGAAAGTGATTTAAAGCTCGAAATCGAACAAGAATTGATATGTGCCAATGATACACATATTTATACAAATCCCAAGTATGAAACACAATATTTCATTGATTTGGTATTTGTTTGATGGTCAAAGAGACACAGATGTCACAGTCTCCCCTACTTTAGGAAATTTCGTCCTGAAATTTATTCGTAGGAGTCTGTCTGTGACGTTGTGTTAAATATATTTCTTGCATGGAATCTAGGGTGTTATCTATTTGCGTAGAGTAACCCATCAAAGATATGCAAGGCATAATCCTGTCATTTCCCTCAACGGATATTCTTCAGAAGCGAAAATGAACGGATGGAGTCATTTTCCTCAACGGGTTCTTCAGAAATGGAAATGAAGGAATAACCAAAAGGATATTCATTTCCCTCAACGGATATTCTTTAGAAACGAAAATGAACGGACGGAGTCATTTTCCTCAACGGGTTCTTCAGAAATGGAAATGAAGGAATAATCAAAAGGATATTCATTTCCCTCAACGGATATTCTTCTGAAATGAAAATGAACGGACGGAGTCATTTTCCTCAACGGGTATTCTTCAGAAATGGAAATGAAGGAATAATCAAAAGGATATTCATTTCCCTCAACGGATATTCTTCAAAAACGAAAATGAATGGACGGAGTCATTTTCCTCAACGGGTATTCTTCAGAAATGGAAATGAAGGAATAATCAAAAGGATATTCATTTCCCTCAACTGATATTCTTTAGAAACAAAAATGAACGGGCGGAGTCATTTTCCTCAACGGGTATTCTTCAGAAATGGAAATGAAGGGGAAAACAAAAAGGATATTCATTTCCCTCAACGGATATTCTTTCAGAAGTGAAAAATGAATAGCTAGTTCATTTTTCCTCAACGGGTGGTTCATCAGAAATGGAAATGAATAGAGTTAATTCTAGACACATGACAAAACTTGTTGTGGTTTTTGTGCACTAAATTCCATAATTATGTATGCATCCATAATTACGTAATTCCTTGCATAGTAATCAAAGTTTGTTTTATAATGTGAAAGGGATAGAATTTGAACAAGCTTGAGACAACTTTGATTAGGTCAACACATAAACACATAAGCACCGAATTGTTTTCTTGGTTATTAACTGTTATTAGCTTGTCTTCGATTTGAACATGGGTATTCAAGGTACACCAAGAACCCAGTCGATGGACTTCAACGTCCTCAAGAATCTATCTGAAAAGATAGGATGATCTTCCAAAAATTCGATTTCTGTTGGACTTTGTATGCCCAAGACACATATTAAATTGATGTGGCTAGTACGTTATGATCCAAGTCGAGTCATACCCAATAACAAGCTAGACAAACACTTATATTATTTATTTGTGATATGATCAAACAAATAAATATTAACACTTACAATATTTTGAAAATTGGTGTTCTAAATAATTACACTTGTGAAACCAATAAATTATATGGATAATTTATTTTGAGAGAATATTTTATTTTGTTATTTAATGGGTTAAATAACATTTTAAAAGGTTGTATAAAGTCTTGCATTTATGTAGTGTTATATTTATAAAAGTTATAAATATATAAACAAATACTTCAATTTTATAAAAGTAAAAAAAAAACAAAGCTAGCCCCCCCCCCCCCACATGGGAACTCACAAACCTCTTCTTGGTCCAATGAAATGGCTTGCATGTTGTCATAACTTGCATGTGTTTTGATTGGAAGGACCAATGAAATGGCTTGCATGTTGTCATACTTGCATGTGTTTTGATTGGGAGTTGGTGGTGGCAATATTCTCTCTTAGACTATAAATAAATTGGATGACCAAATGAGCCATGGAAGACTTGTGTTCTTGCTCTCTAAAAATCGGTCATAAGAGGGTGTTTTTCAAGTGTTCGGTTTTTGATCTTTTGTGTTAAAATCCTAGCTAATCTCAAGGTGTTTGTTGGAAGCTTGGGGTATACAAGCTTGAGGTCTTCTACTCTTGAGGACAACCATTTCAAGAAGCATCATCCGTTTCATCATCCTTGTACTCCAAGAAGGTAGTTTTCTAAACATCCTATGGTTGTGTTTGATAGTATGCATCTTCATATATGGATCCGGGTTTTGGGATTTTGCTTATAAATGAAATTTATATCTTAAAAGTAACATGTTTTAAATATTAATTCCACTGCGTTTTTATTTCATATGGATGAAATTGCTTTGATAAACATGTTAAAATCCCATCAATTTCGTTTACAAGGAAACGTAATATTCGAATTAAGGTAGACAACAATTAAGGACTTACTGAAATACCCTTAGGTACCCTATTAAGGATTTATAGTGGTACTTTGGGTATTCGTCCAGAGTTATAACTTGCGCCTTGTACTTCGTTTCCTTGGAAGAAAAGGGTACTTAGGATTTTCGTGGAAAACGCAAGAGATCATAAAATGGAAGAATTTTGGTGGCAGTCTGTTCTTCAAGGAATACGATTCCTTGATTGTCGGTATTGTATGGGATATGTTGTTTATACATGCAACCACATAATTACATTGCAATGTAAATAAAAGATTTATTTATAAACAACAATAACAACTGTTTCATAGACCTTGACAAAAAAAATATACAAAGCTTGATTATTTCTAAACAGTGTTGTCTTCCAGTCGGTCAGATGCTCATCCCTGGGCTGGATTTGCATTAGCAAGATTTGGGCAATTCTTTCGGAAATGGCCCATCTCACCACAGTTGTAGCAAGACCCCGGTGGAAAACGAGCTTGAGCAGGATTGTTGCCAGCTTGATTTGGTGCAGCTGCAGCTGGGCAACCCCTTGCTGTATGACCTATAAGTAAACAAATTAGGCATTTGCGGCACTTAACACTGGCATGATGATGGAGGCTACATTGGTTGCACAAGGGTGCAGTTCCGTTATATGGCTTCCTAGCAGGGGGTTGAGCTGGTTGGTTGGGGACAACTTGATCATTGTGGGCAACCATGACGAAGTTCTGAGAAGCCTTTCGCTTCTTGGACTTCTTGGAGGACTCAGTCTGCTCATCCTTTGGTTTTGATTCATCGGTTAGTTTCTTATCACCCTTTCGAAAAAGTTTACCTTTACTGATCTGAGATTCAGTCAAGGTAGCGGATGGCTCAATGGCCTGTCTAACTGTAGTGGGGTTGCTACCAGTAACAATGTCTTGGACTGAGTCAGGGAGGCCATCAATGTACTTTTTGATTGCCTTATCCAAAGGCGTAACCATGTTAGGCCATAAGAACCTTAACTCCTCATAACGGTCCGTGTAGGCTCGATGCTCACCGCTATCTTGCTTAAGATCATCGAATTCTCTTTCCAATGCCCTAATCTCATGACGAGGATAGAATTCCCTGATCATTAGAGCTCGAAGCTCTTCCCAGGTTTGAGCCAGTGCTACCTCGGCACCCCTATTTCTCATTACAACATTCCACCATGTTAAAGCTCGTTTCTCAAAGATACTAGATGCGAATTCAACCTTTCGCTCGTTCGGACACTGAACATGTCTGAAGGTGCTCTCTAGACTCTCGAATCATTGCAGAAGTGCAGTCGCTCCTTGAGACCCAGAAAACTTTGATGGCTGAGCTGAGTTGAACGTCTTGATGTTACATGGGGCATTTTTGTTGTTATTGAAGGCTTGGTTACATTGAGCAATGATGTTTGGGAGTGCGGCAACCATTTGCTGCGTAATGATAGCTGCCAGTTCTTCATTAGGTATCTGATTGCACGTGTTCACATTAATTAGACCCAAACTTTGACGAGATTTTGAAAACTTTGAAGGTTCAAAACCTTATAATAAATCATCCTAAAACAGATGATTAGTTTTCAAAGCAAATTCGAAATTTGTGTTCTTGTTGTGGTTGTCACCTAAAGATAGGCGACGATATTGTTTTATGACTAAATTCAAGTAAACTCGCGTTGGCGTCCTAGGAAGGTTATAGACTAGGTCAAAGCATTACTAATAACCTAATTCCCTATAACCATGAGCTCTGATACCAACTTTTTTGTCACACCCCGACCGTGTTAAAACAATAAACCGCGACGGAAACGTCGGGGAGTGTCGTAACAGAATCATTGTTTCACAACACATGGATAAAAGTTCTGTTTTATTGAATTAAATGTATTACATTACATTGAAACTAGAAACAAAACACGAACAAATTAACTTCCATTGTTATTAAGTCACTAAGGCCTTGTCCATTCCTATGTGAGCATGCACCAATAACATCATCAAACATCATCAACTAAGGTACCTGAAACATATGTGAAAATACGTCAGCATAAAAATGCCGGCGAGTACATAGGTTTTATGTGAGTGTCAGATTTATGGCTCGTCTTACCTTTTGAAATAACTCAAACACTTTGTTATTCGATATTAGAAAACTTAGTTTTGTAAAATGTTTATATTATGAATTGAAATAACCAAGTTAAAACAGATTTGTTATAATTTATAAAACCTCGATGCCATGAATCTTAACTCCAAAACATTTGTTGATGTAGACCCAGATCGAAAATTGTTTTTGTAATAAAACTCGAATGGTTTATATTGTTAGAAAAACCTTGTAATATAACTTTGGTTTGATAACATTTGCCAAAGTGATCTAGATAATGCAACGATATATAATGTGTTAAAAGCACTTATATATAGGAAGTACCAGCGGCGTATCCGCCATGCTTTTAATACATTACACCCGCCCCGTTACCTAATCATTTCCCTAACCCAACGGTTCAAACAGTTCCAAACGGTTCACATCAATCAACCAGTTCCAAACGGTTTATATAAATCAAACAGTTCCAAACGGTTCACAAGGATCAAACAGTTCCAAACGGTTCCAACAGTTCAAATAATTCACATAGATCAAACAGCTCCAAACGGTTCAAACAGTTCAAAATGTAAAACAATGTGTCCATATGCTGGATGAGCATATGCAACAAAATGTAATATTTGAAAATCAATGTGTTAGCATGCTAAGTGAACATACATAGCAAAATATAATGAAATCATGTACTATATGCGTACTAATGAACATAGCAATTATATGATATAAAAGCATGAAAAGCACGAAAGTAACAAGTAGGCACATGTGTTTCACCCCAAAACAGTTGAAAACGGTAAAAGAGGGGACTATGTACTCACTTGAGGATGCTTAGAAGTCTTGAATAACAACCAAGCAAAGCTAGAGGGATCACGAAAATCAAACGGCACCTAATATAGGTAACTACATTATTAACCGGACCTAAATTGGAAGATCGGATAGGATGAGGTTTCGTAAACCAAATGGGTGTTGGAACTTATATGATATGGTTTAACAAAGCCTACATACCAAATCGAAACCTAACCTAAGTGCTTACGACCCATTACGACCCGTTTAAGTAGCTTGCGCTACTTTAACGCGTCGTTCGCGTAAAACCCATTCAGACCGCCTAACTAGTCCTATTACAAGTATTATATGCCTTAACATGTCTAATAATGTTACCTAACGTTTCCTAAGGCATATAAACTACTTATCATACAACTAACTAAACGAAGTGACCATAAGGTATAACCTCGGAAGGTTATTCCCTATACAACTATGGTCACAAAACATGTTTGGTCGGATCCTAATGATCGATCAAACGGGTCGGGTTCGAAAGTCTAAGCGGTTGTTTAGACCGCTTATCTTATGACCCTATATAAGCACTATTCTAAAAGTGACGAGTTAAACATGTTAAAACATGTTTAACAAGGTTTGAAAACAAGTTTGATATCAAAACAAAGGGTCTTGATACCTAAAATAGTTTGGTTGCAAAATAGCATAGATACGCAATTTGACCGAAACTATGACTCGTCACTACACCTAATCAACGTGGTAATCAGTAGGTATAGTCATACGGGACTATAACCATCGTGATTACACTCACATTGCAAAGTTCAAACAAACTTTGTGTTGACCATTGACCGGTCAAAGCAGAAAGTCAAACACTGTTTGACTTTCGTGCTTAAAAAAGAACGAAAAAACTTACAACGGGTCCAAGCAATAAAGATATTGATCTAAATGTTCTCAGGTATGAGGTTTTGGAACCTCAACTTAGAGAAATTCAGATCAATTGTAAGGAACAAGTGAATTGGGGTTGGGTATTTATAGGAAATCCACAACCGTTAGGATCGTTTCTCGTTATCCGTGCTTGAATCATGACCTTACACTTGGGCCCAAGGTTTTAAAATACAATGGGAACATAATAACCATCAAATGGTATTAAAATCAGAGGTTTAAAACCATCAAAACAGCTGTAATGGACCAAATACATTGTTTCTGTCTAGAAAGACCTCGCGCCACACATAAGATAAGGTTCCATCTTACGCGCCCCGCCAGAGCAGGTTTCACAGAATGTCAAAAAAAGCCCCTGCAAGCCCGAAACTTGGATTTCGATGCATTTTTGGCACGTTTAAGTCCCGTTAACCCCATTTCAAGGCTCTATAATAAAGTTAAAGTGTAGGGAACTTAAAATATGCTCAAAAACATATCGGATGTCGGTTCGTTTGGTCGTACGGTCGCGTTGTTCGGTTAATTACGACGAAACACGAACGGACGCTAAAAACGATCCAAATTACGCGACGAATGGAATTTTATCCATGCCAATCACTAAAATAAAATATTTTAATGATTACATAAATTTTTGGATGTCCGGATATATTCAGAACGTAAGATATGCGTGAAAATGCAAACTTATGCACTTTTTAACGCTTTTAGTCCCTATTGATCAAAAAGTTTATTTTTGCGCACCAAACACCTCAAAGCCTACTTCTAAGCTATATAAAGGATATTTAGGGAATATTTAGCTTGTGATCAAGTTCCGGAATGTTCGTTATCATTCGATTCGGTATACTTTTGCTGTTTGACGCAAATAGTCCCTATGATCGATTAAACTTGATTTTGCCACACCAAACCCTCCAAAACTTATTTCTAAGTTATGTAAAGGTTATTTAAGGTATGTTAAGCCTATGTCACTGTTCCGGAGTGTTTGTCGCGTTAAACTGATTACGTTTACGCATCATTTTGCGTATAACCTTCCAGAAAGCGATTTAAAGCTCGAAATCGAACAAGAATTGATATGTGCCAATAATACACATATTTATACAAATCCCAAGTATGAAACACAATATTTCATTGATTTGGTATTTGTTTGATGGTCAAAGAGACACAGATGTCACACTAGGCAATATTAAAGTTATACCTTACGTGAAGATCCTTGATGGGTTAGTCTATACAAATAGATAACACCCTAGATTCCATGCAAGACAATTGTTTAACACAACTATACAGATAGACTCCTTCGAATAAATTTCGGGACAAAATTTTCTAAAGTAGGGGAGACTATGACATTTTTGCCTCTACGACCATCATACAAATACAAATCCAATGAAATCTTGTGTTTCATTCTCAGGATTTGTACAATTACATGTGACCTTTACACATATCAATTCATGTTCGATTTCGAGCTCTTAGTCGCTTTCTAGAAAGTTATACGAAACTGTTACGTAAACGTAATCAGTTTAATGCAACAAACACTCTGGAACAGTGACATAAGCTTAACATACCTTAAATAACCTTTACATAACTTGGAAATAAGTTTTGAATGGTTTGGTATGTCAAAAACAAGTTTATTCGGTCCCAGGGACTATTTGCGTCAAACAGCAAAAATCTACCGATTCACGTAGAAACTAACACTCCGGAACAAGATAATAAGCTAGACATACCCTAATTACCATTTACATAGCTTAAAAATAAGTTTTTAGGGGTTCGGTATGCGAAAATACGCTTATTTGATCATAGGGACTAAAAGCGTCAAAACTGAGAAACTATGCACATACGTGCATATCTTGCGTTCTGACCATATCCGGACATCCAAAATTTTTTGTTATCATTAAAATATTGTATTTTAGTGATGGGAATGCATTAATACCATTCGTCGCGCAATTTGGATCGTTTTCGCGTCCGTTATGATTCCGTCATAATTAACCGAAAATCGTAGCCGTACAGCCAAACAAACCGACATTCATGACTTTTTGAGCATAATTTATGTTAAATATACTTTAACTTCATCATGGAGCTTGAAAATGGGCTTGACGGGTGTTAGAAGTGCCAAAACGCGATAAAACAAACTCAGAGACTAAAACTGTCATTTTTCAAAACTTGTTGGTCTGCAGGTCCCATACGGACCGTACGGCAAGAGCTCTTACGATCCGTAAGCTATCTCAAGCTCATCAGAATCCATAATCTTCAAATCAGCTTGCTGCACTTGATTTTAGTCTTGGTTTTTGAATCTTGTGGGCTGGTTTGTGTGCTCTCCAAGTCCCCCAATCAGTGCCTAACAAGTGTATGATCATGATCATGCTTTAATCAACTCAAAAACACTTGGCATTGATCTAATGGTTCTTGAATTCCTATAAATAGCAAGGCTTTTCAAGAATTTCAACTTGCTCATTTCCATCTTCTTCATCTCTGCTCTATTGAGGCTACCACACTTTGTTGGAGGCTTCAAATCTGAGTTTTCTTAGTCATTTTTCCAAGCTTAGGACACTTGTAAGTGTTCTTTCATGGGTTGTTATTTATTTCAAGCAAGAAAGTCAAACAGTGTTTGACTTTCAGCTTTGACCATGATTTGGTCAAGACAAAGTTCGTTTGAACTTTGCAACGTGAGCGTAATCTCGATGCTTATAGTCCCTTGCGACTATACCTACTGATTACCATGTTGACTAGTCGAAGTGACGAGTCAAAGTTTCGGTCAAAATGCATGATTATGTGCATTTTGCGATGAAACTATTTTCGGGTATCAAAACACTTTGTTTTGATATCAAATCAGTTTTCTAACTTAGTTAAACATGTTTTAACATGTTTAACTCGTTACTTTTAGTTTAGTGCTTATTTAGGGTCGTAAGTCAAGCGGTCTCGTCAACCGCTAAGACTTTCGAACCCGACCCGTTTGGTCTATCATTAGATTCGACCAAGCATATTATGTGACCATAGTTATATAGGGAATAACCTTCCGAGGTTATATCTTATGGTCACTTCGTTTAATTAGGTGTATGATAGGTAGTTTATATGCCTTAGGAAAATGACCAAAATGCCCTTTTTATGCATAATTTTATTTTAAGCATAAGTAACCAAAATTTTTACACTTAAACTGATTATGCAACATTATTAAACATGTTAGGGCATATAACACTTATCATAGGGCTAGTTAGACCATCCGAACGCGCATTTGCACAATTGACGCGTTAAAGTAGCGTAGACTACCTTAACGGGTCATAACGGGTCAAAAGCACTTAGGATAGGTTTTAAAATAAGAATCTAGGCTTTCTTAAACCATTTCATATGAGTTCCAACACTTGTTTGGTTTAGAAGACCTCATTCTATCTGATCTCCCGATTTAGGTCCCGATTGTTAACATAGTGATTCCATACTAGGTGCCACTTGATTCCTTGGTTTCCCGAGCCTTGTTAGTTCATTTAATCATGGATACTTCCAATCTCAAGTGAGTACATAGTTTCCCTATTTTACTGCTTTCAATTGTTTTGGGGTGATTCATATGCGCTAAACGATTTTGAGTTTTCAAAATAAATACTATGGTTTATATTAAACCCAATGATTTCAATAATGTGGATGAACTTGTTGGTGCGTTAATACATAACACGAATGGCATTCATTAACAATGATCAAGCCAACCAGTAGTATGTTATGGTAACATAGGATCTGACAAATCCCGTTATCGGACTATCGCCAAGGTTATGGGGTAATGTGGGTAACGACAGAACCTAATGAATTTTAACAAACCCTTTGGTGGATTGTTAAACGATTATACCCTTTGGTGGTATATGCGAGTCAGGACACATGTATGAATGTATTTAACGAGAATGACCAAAAGTTAGTTTTCACAATTAAAACACGAACGATTTGAACGATTGGAACGATTTGAACGATTGGAACGATTTGAATAATTTGAACGATTTGAACGATTGGAACGATTGGAACGATTTGAACGAATTGAACGATTGGTTTATGTTAAGTGGTTAGATCATGGGACGGGTGTAATGTGATAAAAGCATGGTAGATACGCTGCTGGTACTTCTTATATATAAATGCTTTTATCATGTTACATTCTGTGGCGTTATTTAGTTCACTGGGATGATTGATTTCAAATGATGTCACGCGACGATGTTTACTAAAGGAAATAAACCATACAAGTTTTCTACAAGGACGATTTACTATTGGTTTACAAAAAAAAATGTTTTAGTCAAGATTCATGGCAACGAGGTTTTTCACAAACATATAACCAATTTGTTTTAGTTGGTTAATTATATTGCAATACCAAACACTTTTCGATACAAGGTTTTCAATTATTGACTCTAGTAGTCGTACGAGGTATTGCATTATGTATACAAGCCATGAATTTGACACACTCACAAAACCTATGTACTCGCCGGAATTTTTATGCTGACTTATTTTCACATATGTTTCAGGTGTTGTTGTTTGATGATGATTATGATGCATGCTCACATAGGAATGGACAAGGCCTTAGTGACATAAAACAAGAAAGACAATATGTTGAACTCGTTTGTTTTACTTTAAGACAATGTTAAACACTTGATAATTCAACAAAAACATAACTTCAATATCCATGTGTTGTGAAACAATGATTCTGTTACGACACTCCCTGATGTTTACGCCACAGTTTTGTTGTTTTAACGTGGTTGGGGTGTAACAGTCGAAATGACTTAAGTAAAGACTTGTTATAAACGAGCCAAAATGATGAAAGTGTGTAAAAAATGTATGGTATGTATTGACCCATTACGGATGGGTTGAAAGGTTTATATGTTGAACGTTTCCGTAATGTTAAGGATGAATGAGTATAATGAAATTGATGCTAGTATGGAAAGAATGAATACCACAAGGATGTTAATAAGATGATAAATTCTGTTAACCGGTTGAAAAATGATAAGTAAGTGAAAGTCTTGAATTTTGTTTAGTATAATGAATTATTGAATGCTTTGGTGATATGTATGATAGGTAAATCACATGTTTAAGGATGGCGAGCTTGGATCGAACACACCACACCTCATGCCCATTATGCGCTTCCGATTATGTTTTGTTGGTGTCAAACGGGTCACAACTCTTTTGAGTTGTAAAATGATATTTTGTACCTAATGTCCTTTGTAAGTAAATTAGTTTTAGTGGTTATCGTTTACTAGTTTGTACAAATGTGGTCTAAAATGTTTTGGTGGTTGTAAATGTTAAAGTTGCCGTAAAGAAGTATTTTGATGAAACTGGATGTTATGAAATGAAAGTTTTAAGTTTTTATGTTTTTATTTGTGGTTTTAATCTTTAAAATTTTGGGCGTTACAAGTTGGTATCAGAGCCAAGGTTTGAGAGATTCGAACACGTTAGAGTGTTCGGACTCAAACTGAAAGCTCGTATGAATGTGTGTGTTCGCTCCAAGACGCAAGAAGAGGTAAAACCTTTCGAAGAATTCTTTAGTGAATTATGATTTGATTTGATGATGTTGTGGAAATGTTAGAAAGAAATGAATATGTAGAAATATTAGTTTAAAGCGTGTTTTAAAACCTCAGGAACTGTCTTGATTGAAGTCATACTTGAAAACGGACCAAAATGGCTCCAAAATGGAATTTCCAGCCATCATGAACTGGGCGCCACCGTAGCTTACGGTAGCTACCGTAAGCTACGATAGGTACTGGGTAACAAATGTTCACCGTAGGACAACAGCTGATCACCGTAGAACTTTTGTTGCCACCGTTAGCTATGTTGACCGCCGTAGCTTATGGTGGAGGCCCAGATTCAAAAATAATAATACCGTAAGCTACGGTAGAGTAACCGTAGCTTACGGTGGACTCTGGCAGCAACGGAAATTTTATTAGACCTCCAAATTTTAAAGATTCTTATTAAACCCTAAGCATAGCTTAATATTCAATGAGAATGCATGAATTTAAACATATCATTTGATTCAAATACAATAAATAATTAATGCGGAACCGTACATAAGGAAGAGTAAAGATGCTAATTGCTATGATCATAAGCTCATGATGTCGCAACCCCCGACCCCTTGCCCCGAGGGGCGGGCGGCCGCGAGATGCACATAGTCGGTGGTATCGGTGTTTATTAATTTGGCAGCGAAAATTAAATAGCAGGACCGTAGTTAGGAAATAGTTTATTAGAGTAAAACACTATTCTTTTATAAATAATAAATACATGGGATAAAACCCAAGTTTCCATTACAATATGTTTATAGGGATAAACCCTAATTTATTGAAACAAAACTTCTTTTTATTTAGGTAACTTTTATAGCCACTTTTCCAAGCCTTCAGTGCTCTTCAGCTGGCTTCTATTAGCTTCACATTAAGTTACCTGAAACACGTTTTAAAAATATTTTATCAGCAATAAATACTGGCGAGTGCATCCCAGTTTAATCAAAACATGTTTTTATAATTTTATAGTATTGAGAGCGATTACAATGTTTATATCTACCCAATTACCCCCACACGGTACTGTCAATCCTGACTTATGGTCATGTTACCATTCGCAATAGTAACAAGCAATGCCCCAACATACCGACAGTAATTGTAGAATACATAGACTCAATCACTGTTATCATAATTCAAAACGTTTTGAGATTTTGGTGAAACAGTTTGGTAGAAAAAGAGAGTGACTCACATTGCTGATTTAGAAAATATTATAACTTACTGGCTATAATCTATTAAAATTTAAACAATGCGCATGTGTTAGTAAAATAACCCAAATTACATTAGTTATAGAACCGAGATAGAACTCCAACGAACTGAGTCAGGCAGAGCCTTGACATGCGTTATGGATCCCTAGATCAATTGGGTAGAGTAACCAATACGTAACCGAGGGTTATAATATTTACAACGAGGCAGAGCTTCGCTTTTTATGGGTAAAATATCGATTATATTTTACCTATACGTGAGAGAAGAAAAGAAAGCTTTGAACGGTTTGAAACTGAGGTCGAGGCCTCCTTATATAGGTCTGGAGATAGGCGGCTCGTGGCCCGTGAGCTCATGCTCTTATTCTTACGCAGCCCGCGTAAGAACTAGGTTAGGATCTAGGCATGGTTAATCAATGGTGTAGGTTTAACACGCAAGGGACACGTGGCAATTCACGGGCTCGACTATTGTCATGTAGTCGCGACCCGCGACTCGTTCTCTCAAGGGGTCGCTCCCCGCGAGAACCCTATATTACTGTTTTTATTTGATTTTTAATAATATAAAGGTATATTAAGGTTATTTTTCGTATACGAGGTATATTATAGGAAGTTTAGGGCATGTTAAGGGTTTTAGGAAGGTTGTTATATCCTCCCCACCTTGTTTTAGATCTCGTCCTCGAGTTCTACTAGAACAAGCATGGATATTTCCGTTGCATCTCTAACTCGAGCTCCTAAGTCTATTATGGTCCTCTCTTGGAATCCCATTTCACTTTGACTAGAACTAATCTCGTATGTTTGAGATTCTTGATCTTTCTATCTTCAATCTGCGGTGGTTTCTCTACAAACTTAAGTTTCTCGTTACCTCTATGTCCTTAAGAGGTACCATTAATAATTCATCTGCTAAGCATTTCTTGAGATTACATACATGAAATACATCATGTATTCCTGCCATTTCCTTTGCAGTTGTAGCTGATAAGCTACTGGTCCGATTCTTTTGATTATCTCAAAAGGTCCAACATACCTAGGGCTTAGCTTTCCTCTATTAACGAATCTGACCACTCCTTTCCATGGAGAAACTTTTAACAATACCTCATCTCCCACTTGAAATTCCAACGATTTTCGTCTGTTATCAGCATAACTCTTTTGACGATCACGTGCTGCTTTTAGTCTTTCCTTGACTTGAATAATCTTGTCCGTTGTTTCTTGTACTATCTCTGGTCAAGATAGTTTCTTTTCTCCAATTTCTGCCCAACAGACTGGAGTTCGGCATTTTCGTCCATCAAGTGCTTCAAATGGTGCATCATTGATACGGGTATGATAACTGTTATTGTAGGAAAATTCTATTAATGGTAAATGATCGTCCCAATTTGCTCCGAAATCAATTACATAGGCTCTAAGCATATCCTCCATTGTCTGAATTGTCCTTTCGCTTTGTCTGTTTGTTTGAGGATGATAAGTTGTGCTTAGTTTTAACCTGGTTCCCATTGCTTTTTGGAAACTGGTCCAAAAATGAGAAGTAAAACAGCTATCTCTATCAGAAACAATAGATAAAGGAATTTCATGTAATGAAACTATTTCATTTACATATAACTTGGCTAATTGTTCCATACCGAAAGTTTCCTTTATAGGTAAGAAATGAGCAGATTTGGTTAATCTATCTACAATCACCCAGATTGCATCATTACCTTTTCGTGTCTTGGGTAATTTAGTAACAAAGTCCATTGTTATCAATTCCCATTTCCATATTGGCATTTCTAGTTGCTGTAACAAACCAGAAGGTTTCTGATGTTCAGCTTTAACCTGTGAACAGGTTAGACACTTAGCAACGTAGGTTGCTATATCCTTTTTCATTCCCATCCACCAGAAATTCTTTCTTAAATCTTGATACATTTTATCATCACCTGGATGTATCATATATTTAGACTTATGGGCTTCTTCTAAATTTTGGTGGCGTAGGTTTCCTTGTTTGGGTATCCACATTCTTTTCTTATGGAATCTCCAAATTCCATATGTTCCTTGTTCTAATTCCTTAATCATTCCTTTTAATCCTTCAGTATCGTCCGTGATTACTGTTTCCTGTACCTCTCTAATTTGCTCATTTAAATCTATTTGCAGATTTAACTTGAGAGAACGTACTCGTCTTGACTTTTCATGATACTTTCGACTTAAAGCATCAGCTACTACATTAGCCTTTCCTGCATGATACTAGATATCACAATCATAATCACTAAGAATCTCCATCCAGCGTCTCTGTCTCATATTTAATTCATTTTTCCCAAAAACATATCTTAGACTCTTATGATCGGTGAAGACAATAAACTTGCTACCGTAAAGATAGTGTCTCCAAATCTTAAGGGTAAAACTTATGGCTCCTAACTCTAGATCATGGGTGGTATAATTCTCTTCATGATTCTTAAGTTATCTAGAGGCATAAGCTATAACCTTTTGATGTTGCATCAACACACATCCATAACCTAACTTAGAAGCGTCACAATACACTATCAAGTCTTCAGTTCCTTTTGGTAACGCAAGCATAGGTGCGTTGGTTAACTTTTTCTTTAGAATCTTAAAGGCTTCCTCCTGTTTTGGCCCCCATTCAAACTTAATTGATTTGTAGGTCAATTTGGTTAAGAGAATGGCTATTCTAGAAAAAATCTTAAATAAAACGTCTATAATAACCTGCTAGTCCAAGAAAACTACTTACTTTCGTCGGTGATTTAGGGACTTTCCACTTAGTAATAGCCTCGATTTTTGTGGGATCTGCATGAATTCCTTCATGATTAACCAGGTGTCCAAGGAATTGCACTTCTTTTAACCAGAATTCACATTTTGAAAATTTGGCATCAAGCTTTTCTTTTCTCAGCAAATTTAGAAATATAAACAAATGCTCTGTGTCACACCCCGACCACGTAGAACATACAGAACGTGGCGGAAACGTCGTGGAGTGTTGTAACAGAATTATTGTTTCACAACCATGGCATACAAAGTTATATTTTATTTATTAAACAAGAGTGTTATATTGTCTTAAACAGGAAACAAAGAGTTCATAACATAATTAAACTAGTCTATCTTCATTTTTAGTCTCTAAGGCACCGGTCCGCCCTAGTGTCATGATCATCATCCTACGCAATAGCTCCTGAAAACACATGTGAAAATAGGTACGTCAGCATAAAAATGCCTGTGAGATACATAGGATTTGTGAAAAGAGGATTCATGACTTATAAGTTTAGAAAAAGTTGTTTAACAAAAGTCAGTCATGAACCTTGTAAATTGTTTTGTTTTGTAAATCATTCAAAAAGCGATGATATGTATAAATAAGAGAATAATGTAAGGTTAAATGAATAACCAAGTAAAATGAGTTTGTATAAGATAAGTTGTTTTGTAAATCAATGTCTTGTGAAAATAAGTTGTTTATGTAAAACGTAATATGTCAAATATTGAAATGATTTAAGTGACGCTACGACATGTAATGTCATACAAACACTTATATATTGGAAGTACGAGAGGCGTATCCACCATGCTTGTATCATATTACACACGCCTCGTTACTCAAATCACTTAATCAAACCAACCACCAATGTAAATTGTTTATGTATAAATGAATTGTCATGTGTTAATGTGTAAACCATATCGAAATGTCTATGTCCAATGTAAACCACTAAATGTGTATATCAATGTCAAAATGTTTATGTTTAATGTAGATCATGTAATGTGTACCCAAAAATATCATGTATGGTAAGTGAAATATATCAACTAAACCATATGTAAAATGCACAAAGACAAGGTATTGAAGTAAAACATGGTTTAAATCAAAGTTATGTTTTATGGAACAAATGCATGCTATACTGATACAAACATTTATGCGGTATTGTGAAATGCATACATCCAAGCCTTGAGACTGTGGCGATAAACCCTTAAACAAATTAAAGGTTTATCTAAGATATGTGTATCGAATTCTGTCATTCCTTTCATCCAAACCTACCCAGGATGTCCAGAACGGGAGTTGTCAATTCCTATGGTACCACTACCTACTAACGAACGGCGTAGCTAATGTTAATGAATGTATTTTTCCATTTTAAACAACCCAAATGTCATACCAAAGTGTAAACATGTGATGAAAACAATTGTACTAAGTATGCACACAATGGGCATACATAGCATGAAATGTAATGTGAAACAATGTACTAAGTATGCACACAATGGACATACCTAGCATGAAATGTAATGTAAAACAATGTACTAAGTATGCACACAATGGACATACGTAGCATGAAATGTAATGTAAAACAATGTACTAAGTATGCACACAATGGACATACGTTGCATGAACACAATGAAATCATGTACTATAAATGTACTAATGAACATAGCAAGTTTATGATGTGAAAGTAGGAAAGCACGAAAGTAACAAGTAGGCACATGTGTTTCACCCCAAAACAGTTTGGAAAACAGCAAAAGAGGGGTCTATGTACTCACTTGAGATTGCTCAGAAGTCCTAAGATAACCACCAAGCAATGCTTAGAGATCATGGAATCAAACGACACCTAATATAGGTAACTATGTTAATAAACCGGACCTAAATCGGAGGATCGGATAGAATGAGGGTTCGTAAACCAAACGAGTATGGAGACTCGTGTAATATGGTTTAACAAAGCCTACATACTAAATGAAACCTGACATCAGTGCTTATGACCCATTACGACCCGTTTAGGTAGCTTATGCTACTTTAACGCTTCGTTCGCGTGAAACGCGTTCGGAACGCCTAACTAGTCCTATGACAATTAAAATATGCCTTAACATATCTAATATTGTTACCAAATCTGTTTAGATACCAAAAGTTATGTTACATATGCTTAAAATGAATTTTGGCGTAAAAAGGGCATTTTGGTAATTTACCTAAGGCATATAAACTACCTATCATACAACTACTTAAACGAAGCGACCATAAGGTATAACCTCGGAAGGTTATTCCCTATATACTATGGTCACCTAATGTGTTTGGTCGGATCCTAATGATCGACCCAATGGGTCGGGTTCGAAGGTATAAGCGATTTATTAGATTGCTTACCCTTACGACCCTAGACAACGTGGTAATCAGTAGGCATAGTCACAAGGGACTATAACCGTCGTGATTACGCTCACGTTGCGAAGTTCAAACGAACTTCGCATTGACCATAAACTGGTCAATGCAGAAAGTCAAACAAAGTTTGACTTTCGGACTCGAAAAGCAATAAAAGAACGAAGGAACACTTACAAAGGGTCCCCGAATGCTAATCTTGATTCAAGTATCTCAGGTATGAAACAAAGGTTTCAACTTAGAGCTTCTCAAATCAGATTCTTGTGAGGAATGAGTGAAAATGTGGTGGGTATTTATAGATTTCGGTTCACCGTTAGGATCGTTTCTTGGAGAAGAGGGAATGATCACATCCCTACACTTGTTGGAATGTTGTGGTAGCTCATTTTGCTTCCACCATAAGAGTTTGACACTTGGCATTGGCCTTTGGAGGGTTTAAGGGTTGTTAACATGTGTTTAAATTGCTTTTGCTGATCAGAAGAGGCCTAGCGTGATGCCAAGGGGGCTAGGTGTCACGCTAGGGTCCCCCTGATCAGCAAACACTTTCAAATGTTTATATTTCATTCCCCGTTGCGTATTCAGGCCATTTCCGACATGTTTAAGGCTCGTTAACTCATTTTAAAGGCTCCAAAAGGATGCCTAAACATTGTGGTCATGAAACATGCTCAAAAATATGCCGGATGTTGGTTCGTTTGGTCGTACGAACGCGATGTTCGCTTAATTACGACGGTATGCGCATAAGCGCGAAAAACGATCCAAATTGCGCGACGAATGGATTTTTCTCATGCCAAACACTAAAATAAAGTATTTTAGTGCTTACATAAATTTTTGGATGTCCGGCGGTATTCAGAACGTAAGTTATGCGCGAAAATGCAAACTTGTGCACTTTTTGACGCTTTTGGTCCCTGAATGACTCAAAAGTTTATTTTAGCACACCGAACCCCTCAAAGCCTATTTCTAAGCTATAAAAAGGATATTTATGGTGTGTTTAACTTATGGTCATGTTACGGAATGTTCGTTATAGTTCAAATTGGCATACTTTCGCAGTTTGTCAAGTTTAGTCCCTGTAAGCGAATTAACTTGTTTTTGACATACCAAAGCCTTCAAAACTTATTTCTAAGTTATGTAAAGGTTATTTAAGGTATTTTAAGTATATGTTGATGTTCTGGAGTATTTTTCACATTAAACTGATTACGTTTACGTACCAGTTTGCGTGTAACTCTCTAGAAAGCGATATAGAGTTTGAAATTGAATAAAAGTCAAAACATGAAAAATGTAAAACACAACCAAACAAACATTGGGATCAAATAACATTGTTTTATTGATAATAGAACTGTTCACAATGATTACAAGCACAGATGTTACAGTCTCCCCTACTTGTGGTAGAGGAAACTCGTGGGAAAAGATGCGGATATTTCGCCTTCATTTGATCTTCGCATTCCCAAGAAAACTCGGGTCCATGTTTAGCTTCCCAGCAAACTTTGACCAAAGGAATGCGCTTGCGTTTGAGCCACTTGACTTCACGTTCCATGATTTCCACAGGTTTCTCAACAAATTTCAGTGTTTTGCCAACACGAATCTCGTCAAGCGGTATGTGGAGGTTCTCATCAGCTAAACACCTCTTGAGATTGGACACGTGAAAAGTTGGATGAACATTTCCAAGTTCAGGAGGTAACTCAAGTCTGTAGGCTACCTTACCGATTCTTTCGACGATCTGGAATGGTCCAACATACCTAGGTGCAAGTTTTCCTTTCTTTCCAAATCTGATCACACCTTTCCAAGGTGAGACCTTAAGTAATACTTGATCACCGACTTGAAATTCCAAGGGTTTGCGTTTTGGGTCTGCGTAACTCTTTTGACGGCTTCTAGCTATCTGAAGGTTATCACGAACTTTCTTTATCTTGTCAGTTGTCTCTAAAATGAGGGCCGGTCCAGTAAGTTGAGCCTCGCCGATCTCATTCCAGCAGACTGGTGAACGACATTTTCGACCATAGAGAGCCTCGAAAGGAGCCATTTTGATGCTGGTGTGATAACTGTTGTTGTAGGAGAATTCAATTAACTGAAGATGTGAATCCCAACTACCACCAAAGTCGATCACACAAGCTCTAAGCATATCCTCCAGAGTCTGGATTGTTCTTTCAGATTGACCATCCGTTTGCGGATGATAAGCTGTGCTCAGATTAAGTTGGGTTCCCATAGCAGATTGCATGGTTCTCCAAAAATAAGAAGTGAAACGAGCATCTCTGTCAGAAATGATGTTCAAAGGAACACCATGTTGAGCTACAATTTCATCCACATAGATTTTAGCAAGTCTGTCAGCAGGAAAGTCCTCACGAATTGGTAAGAAATGTGCTGACTTAGTAAGACGATCAACAACTACCCAGATGGCATCATGACCTTTCTTTGTGCGTGGAAGTTTAGTAATGAGATCCATAGTAATGTTTTCCCATTTCCAAACTGGGATCTCTGGTTGCACCAATAAACCAGAAGGACGCTGATGTTCAGCCTTAACCTTAAGACAAATAAGGCATTTTGATACATATAAGGCAATGTCTTTCTTCATACCAGGCCACCAATAATGAATACGAAGATCCTTATACATCTTATCTGAGCCCGGATGAATAGAATAACGAGACTTATGGGCTTCATCCATAAGCAAGGTACGGAGATCATCCTGGCTTGGGACCCACAAACGGTCCATGAAGTAGTACGATCCATTGTCCTTCAGTTCTAGATCAGGTGTTATATGATAGGGAAATTCCCTATCCATCAAACCCTGTGAAACACAAGATTGTTGAGCCTGAGAAATGCGTGCTTGGATATCAGATCGAGCTTGAATAACAGATTGAACACGTACACAATGAAGCTTAGTACGTTCCTTACGACTCAATGCATCAGCTACGACATTCGCCTTACCAGGATGGTAGCGAATTTCGCAGTCATGGTCATTTAAAAGCTCAACCCAACGTCGTTGCCTCATGTTGACTTCTTTCTGGTTGAAGATATGCTGAAGACTTTTGTGGTCCGCGAAGACCACACATTTTGTACCGTACAAATAGTGTCTCCAGATCTTTAGAGCGACGACAACTACACCCAACTCAAGATCATGAGTGGTGTAGTTCTTCTCATGTATCTTCAACTGCCTCGATGCATATGTTATGACTTTGTTCCTTTGCATTAGAACACAGCCAAGACCCAGTTTAGATGCATCGCAATAAACGACGAAATCATCATTGCCCTCAGGCAAAGTCAGAACAGGCGCGTCGCAAAGTTTCTGCTTCAAGTGTTGAAAAGCTTCCTCTTGTTTGAAACCCCAGTCAAAGGGTTTGTTCTTCTGAGTTAGAGCAGTTAGAGGAACTGCAATTTTTGAGAAGTTCTCAATGAAGCGGCGGTAATAACCCGCTAGACCAAGAAAAGAACGAACCTCAGTGGGAGTAGTAGGCGTATCCCAATCCTTAATCGCACTGATCTTGGAGAGATCTACATGAATACCTTGTTCGTTGATGATATGTCCTAAAAATTGAACTTCTTTAAGCCAGAATTCACACTTGGAGAATTTGGCGAAAAGTTGCTCTTTCTTTAGGAGTTCCAAAGTAAGACGAAGATGTTTCTCGTGATCAGCTCGCGTCTTAGAGTATATCAAGATGTCGTCAATAAAAACAATGAAGAACTGATCCAAATAAGGTTTGCAGACCCAATTCATTAAGTCCATGAAAACAGCAGGAACATTAGTCAAACCGAATGGCATGACTGTAAATTCATAATGCCCATAACGAGTGCGGAACGCTGTCTTGGGAATGTCTTCTTCATGCACCCAAAGTTGATGATACCTAGAACGTAGATCAATCTTCGAAAAATAAGAAGCGCCCTGTAACTGATCAAAGAGATCGTCTATGCGCGGTAGGGGATATCGATTCTTGATGGTAAGCTTGTTAAGCTCACGATAATCGATACACATCCTAAAGGATCCATCCTTCTTCTTGACAAAAAGAACGGGAGCACCCCATGGTGAAAAGCTAGGACGGATAAAACCTTTGTCAGAGAGCTCCTGAAGCTGCCTAGACAACTCTTGCATCTCAGATGGTGCAAGACGATATGGAGCTCTGGCAATAGGATTTGCACCAGGTACGAGATCAATGCGGAACTCGACTTGGCGTGCTGGGGGTAGACCAGGTAACTCTTCAGGGAAAACTTCAGAATAATCCCGAACGACAGGAATATCTGAAATAGGCTTACCCTTGCCTTTATCTACTGTAACATGTGCTAAGAAAGCCACATAGTTCTTCCGCAGATACTTCCGAGCTTTAAAACAACACATGAGCTTGAGACCACCAGACGGTTTCTCACCTTGAACCTGTAGGATCTCGCCTGTCGAAAGCGGCACACGAACGATCTTCTCAGAACAAACTATCTCTGCGCGATGCTTAGATAACCAATCCATACCCACAATAACGTCGAAGCTTCCAAGTTGCATTGGCGTGAGGTCAATAGGAAAAAGATGATCGTTAAGGTTCAACTGGCAGTTGTGAAGAATAGAATCAAGAATAATGGGTTCACCACTAGCAACCTCTACTGTCAAAGGTTTACCTAGTTTCGTTCTAGACACGCGAAGTAATGGCTCAAAAGATAAAGACACGAAACTCTTATCGGCACCCGAATCAAAAAGAACAGTTGCAGGCTGATTATTAATAAAGAACGTACCGTTCACCACATTATCGTCTGCCTGCGCCTCTTGGGCATTCAAGTTAAAAGCTCGCCTTCGAGCCTGAGCCTGATTCTGGTTTGCATTCGCCAATCTTGGGCACTGGTTACGGTAGTGGGTCAGATCCCCACAGTTATAACAAGCACCTGGTGGGTAGTGTGGTCGTGCAGCTTGACCCTGTTGCTGAGCAGGAGGCTGAGCAACTTGTTGAGCCGGGTTCTGGACTGCCTGATTCTGAGCAAACCGACAAACATTGGCAAGATGACCCGACTTCCCACAGTTATTACATAAGCGGCACTGATGTTGTGGCTGATGGTGATTGTTGCATCTATTGCACAAAGGTGCATTCCCTGAATAAGGCTTCTTTGCTGGAGGCTGTGCGGGTTGGTTGGGAGCTGCCTGGTTAGCTTGGGCAGTGACAGCATAGTTTTGGGAAGCCTTACGCTTTCTTCCCCTTTTTGATGAACCAGAATCCTTTCCATTCTTGTTTTGACCTTTCTCCCTAACTTCTTTGTCAGATGTCTGTTTCTTGCCCTTGTCACCCTTCCTGTGTAACTTATTCTTCCGAATCTGCGACTCAGTCAATGTCGCTGATAACTCGATAGCCTGACGGAGTGTGGCAGGGTTACTACCAGTAACGATGTCTTGCACTGAGTCAGGTAGGCCGTCGATGTACCTTTCGATAGCCTTGTCGAGTGGGGTAACCATTGTTGGGCATAGCAAACTCAACTCCTCAAACCTATCAGTATATGCCCTGTGCTCGCCACTATCTTGCTTCAAGTCATCAAACTCTTTCTCCAACGCTCGCTGTTCATGGCGAGGATAGAATTCCCTCATCATAAGGGCCCTAAGTTCAGCCTAAGTTTGTGCTAGAGTAACTTCTGCACCACGGTCTCTCATAACCCCGTTCCACCATGTGAGAGCCCTCTTCTGAAACACGCTCGAAGAAAACTCGACCTTGCGATTATCCGGACACTGCACGTGGCGGAAAGTATTCTCAATGCTCTCGAACCATTGAAGAAGCCCAGTCGCTCCTTCAGAACCACTAAACTTGAGTGGTTTAGCCGAGTTAAAATCCTTGTATTTGCATGGAGCATTGTTATTGTTGTTGGCTTGGTGCCATTGAGCAAAGAGATTTGGGAATTGGGCAGCCATCTGTTGCGCAATGATTTCTACCAGCTCGGCAGTCGCTATCTGGTTTTCGCGTCGAGGAGGCATTCTAAAAGAGGAAAACATGAAAGGAAACGAGTGAAATGATTGGATGAAGAGAATGAGATGAAACAAAATCAACAAAAGCAAAGATGGTGGTCATTCGTCCGCATTACCAAGCAAACAAATGACACACAGTGACTAATCAAAGTAAATGGATAAAAAATAATGTATCACGAAGACATGCTCGCCTATAAGTGAACACTCATCCCAAGAATTCCCAGGTAAGCACAACTGGTCTCGCGTCTGATGAGATATATACGAAGTGCTTGCCTAGACAGAACACCCAGAATACAGGCATTCACTCTTCCAGTTTGCATGTGTTCACATTATTTAAAACCCAAGACGTTGACGAGATTTTGAAAATTTGAAGGCACAAGGCCAAAAATTTAGTCAAACTGGAAGGGTTCAAAACCTTACAAAAGAGGGTTCAAAACCTTGTAATAAATCATCCAAAAACAGATGATTGTTTTTCAAAAATCGTTTTGGAAAATTTGGTTTTTGTTTTGATAATCACCTAAGGATAGGTGATGTACATGTTTTAAGATCTAAACACAAGATAATAACCTAATTCCCTATAACCATAGGCTCTGATACCAACTTTTCTGTCACACCCCGACCACGTAGAACATACAGAACGTGGCGGAAACGTCGGGGAGTGTTGTAACAGAATTATTGTTTCACAACCATGGCATACAAAGTTATATTTTATTTATTAAACAAGAGTGTTATATTGTCTTAAACAGGAAACAAAGAGTTCATAACATATATAAACTAGTTTATCTTCATTTTTAGTCTCTAAGGCACCGGTCCGCCCTAGTGTCATGATCATCATCCTACGCAATAGCTCCTGAAAACACATGTGAAAATAGGTACGTCAGCATAAAAATGCCTGTGAGATACATAGGATTTGTGAAAAGAGGATTCATGACTTATAAGTTTAGAAAAAGTTGTTTAACAAAAGTCAGTCATGAACCTTGTAAATTGTTTTGTTTTGTTTTGTAAATGATTCAAAAAGCGATGATATGTATAAATAAGAGAATAATGTAAGGTTAAATGAATAACCAAGTAAAATGAGTTTGTATAAGATAAGTTGTTTTGTAAATCAATGTCTAGTGAAAAAAAGTTGTTTATGTAAAACGTAATATGTGAAATATTGAAATGATTTAAGTGACGCTACGACATGTAATGTCATACAAACACTTATATATAGGAAGTACCAGCGGCGTATCCACCATGCTTGAATCATATTACACACGCCTCGTTACTCAAATCACTTAATCAAACCAACCACCAATGTAAATTGTTTATGTATAAATGAATTGTCATGTGTTAATGTGTAAACCATATCGAAATGTCTATGTCCAATGTAAACCACTAAATGTGTATATCAATGTCAAAATGTTTATGTTTAATGTAGATCATGTAATGTGTACCCAAAAATATCATGTATGGTAAGTGAAATATATCAACTAAACCATATGTAAAATGCACAAAGACAAGGTATTGAAGTAAAACATGGTTTAAATCAAAGTTATGTTTTGTGGAACAAATGCATGCTATACTGATACAAACATTTATGCGGTATTGTGAAATGCATACATCCAAGCCTTGAGACTGTGGCGATAAACCCTTAAACAAATTAAAGGTTTATCAAAGTTATGTGTATCGAATTCGGTCATTCCTTTCATCCAAACCTACCCAGGATGTCCAGAACGGGAGTTGTCAATTCCTATGGTACCACTACCTACTAACGAACGGCGTAGCTAATGTTAATGAATGTATTGTTCCATTTTAAACAACCCAAATGTCATACCAAAGTGTAAACATGTGATGAAAACAATTGTACTAAGTATGCACACAATGGGCATACATAGCATGAAATGTAATGTGAAACAATGTACTAAGTATGCACACAATGGGCATACCTAGCATGAAATGTAATGTAAAACTATGTACTAAGTATGCACACAATGGACATACGTAGCATGAAATGTAATGTAAAACAATGTACTAAGTATGCACACAATGGACATACGTAGCATGAACACAATGAAATCATGTACTATAAATGTACTAATGAACATAGCAAGTATATTATGTGATAGCAGGAAAGCACGAAAGTAACAAGTAGGCACATGTGTTTCACCCCAAAACAGTTTGGAAAACAGTAAAAGAGGGGTCTATGTACTCACTTGAGATTGCTCAGAAGTCCTAAGATAACCACCAAGCAATGCTTAGAGATCACGGAATAAAAAGGCACCTAATATAGGTAACTATGTTAATAAACCGGACCTAAATCGGAGGATCGGATAGAATGAGGGTTCGTAAACCAAACGAGTATCGATACTCGTGTAATATGGTTTAACAAAGCCTACATACTAAATGAAACCTAACATAAGTGCTTATGACCCATTACGACCCGTTTAGGTAGCTTATGCTACTTTAACGCGTCGTTCGCGTGAAACGCGTTCGGAACGCCTAACTAGTCCTATGACAAGTAAAATATGCCTTAACATATCTAATATTGTTACCAAAAGTTATGTTACATATGCTTAAAATGAATTTTGGCGTAAAAAGGGCATTTTGGTAATTTACCTAAGGCATATAAACTAGCTATCATACAACTACTTAAACGAAGCGACCATAAGGTATAACCTCGGAAGGTTATTCCCTATATACTATGGTCACCTAATGTGTTTGGTCGGATCCTAATGATCGACCCAATGGGTTCGTCTTGTATCATGAGTAGTAATAGGATAGGTTAGAATATCCAGTGCACGAGATTCGAGAAACGATCGTTAGAGGATAAGGGAGTGATTTCGCTCATATGGACATGTCCATATAAGCGAAATCAGAAACAAGTGATTTCGCTTATATGAACATGGTCATAAAAGCGAAATCAGCTCTACTATATAAGGTGCACTTGGTCATTTATTCGGTACGCATCCTTCAGAACTGTAACGAAGTGCTGCCGGTTTTCTGTCAAGGTTGTAATCATTGTTAAAGCAATATAAGAGATAGATATTAGATTATCAAGCTGTGTTTGTGTCTAGTTCTCTGATTCCGCCTTTGAACTGGACTTAAAACTCTTCTGATCGACTCAATCGGGTCAAACAACGATCCAACAAGTGGTATCAGAGCAGGTTAAGAAGAGTTTAGCTTGATTTCAATCACATTCTAACTTCTACACCTTCTTTCATCATTTCAGAAAGTTTTATCGGTCAAAACCGGATCAAAATTTCACAGTGTGTGTAAAATTGGACATTAACAAACCCTGGAAAGTTTGACATTGAAATTCGGACTAAAAATGGATCAAATTGGCTTCGGACCTGATTTCGCTTATTCGGACATTGACAGATTGTGCTTGATTTCGCTTATCTGAACATCTGATTCCGCTTATTTGTCAAGTCTGATTCCGCTTTTTTGTCAAGTCTGATTCCGCTTATTTGACACCTAATTTTGCTTATTTGTCAAGATGATTTCGCTCATGTGGATTTTATAAGTGTGGTTCCGCTCATTTGGTCATAGTTGTTGCTGATTTCGTTCTTGCGTCACATAATCAGTGATTTCGCTCTTATGATCATGGTGATTTCGCTCTTAGGGACATACATGGTCTGATTTCACTCATTAGTCAACCTGATTTCGCTTTTGTGAACCACATCAGTTGATATTACTTGTGTATTGTGTCAGTCTGATCAAAGTGAACGGTCCAATGCATGTGTAGCATTTAAAAATATATCAACCAAATTAAAGTTGATGTCAGCCCAAGAAGTCTTAAACGGAGGCCCAATCAGTTTGATATACATTTAAGAGGTGTCGGTATAGTGCAAGTTTTGGCCCAATCATAGTTGTCGGTTCATGTGATTTGGTATTGAAGTTGTCGGCAAGTGTTCACCAATAGTAAAAATTGCATAAGAATTGATAAGTGTTGTCGGCCCAAGTTTTAATATCATTTGTGGCCCAATCATATCATATTGATACTTGTAGTTGTCGGAAATTATCAAGTCTCATTCTTTCAGTGTTATCACTTCTACAATTTTGGATCGAATCCGCGAATCTTCGACACGAGTCCTAGATCAATTTTGCTCTCACACTTTTACGTATACAGTTCATTTAAACTGATTTTGTTTGTTTGTTTGTCAGGTTTGCATCATGGCTGAGGAATTTTACAACACATTTTTCAACGCGTTCACAACCGAATCGTCTGAGGTTACAAATATTACACCAAAAACCATCACGAAGGCGATCAACGAAAACATCAAGCATGATAACTTTTACAGAACTCACTCAAAGCCACCAACTCTGGAAAGCATTGAAGATTATACCTGGTGGAAAGAACGTTTCATCAACTGAGCAAAAGCGTATGCTCATGAAAGCTGGTTCTGCCTGGAGTATGGTTATGAAAAACCAAAAGATGAGAAAGGCGAAGATCTTGTATTCAAGAAGTTTTCCAGAGAAGATAAAGCTGAATACGGAGCTGAACAAAGAATGATAGCATTGATCCAGTCAGCAATCAGAAATGATATTTTTGCTTTACTAACTCATGATGGGTCATCTAAGTCTGTCTGGGAAGCTTTACGAGTTAAAGCTGAAGGGGGTAAACAGATTAAAAAGAACAAAATCGCTTTATTAAAGAAAGAATTTGATCTGTTTGATAACATAAAAGGAGAGTCGGTGACCCAAATGATTGAGAGATTCTGTGATCTTAAAATTGAATTGGAAAGATTAGAGATAAATAAAACAAGAGAGGAATTGATAGACAAAGTGATTGAAGCGTTACCACGAGCTGATCAGTGGCAAACGTTTGTTTTTATTTTGAAAAATGATGCTTTGTATGATACAATTACTCTTGATGCTTTGTTTGAAAAGATTGAAAGTCATGATCTGGAGCTACAAAAGCAAAACAAGATGACTGATTCTTCATATCAACAGAACGTTGGCTTGTACTACAAAGGCAGTGTGCCTTCTGATAAAGGAGTTGGTTCACCAAAAACAGCATTTAGTGGTGAAAAGATGAAAGAACCACCAACAACGTCAACAAGTCATCATTCTGGATATCATTCATCTTCAAAGATAAATTCTGATGAATCTGAAGAAATTCTGTGCAACATTGCTCTTAAACTGAAGAATTCTCCTGCAATGAGCATAAATGCAGCGAAGCAGCAAATGAGTTTTCTTGCATCTGTTCTGGAGTCATATGAAGGTCTAGTAGCTGGCAAAATTGGAAACTCCGTATTGACCAAAGAAGACTATGACCAGATTGATCCGGAAGAGATAGAGCTCATTGACATCCGTTGGTGTTTAGCTAGTTGTATTCGCAGAGCTCAAAGGTATATGGAGATTACCGGAAAACAATCGCTTGGAGGTGCATCAACAAAGCTTGGATTCGACAAATCCAAAGTGACCTGTTTCAAATGTAAGCAAAAAGGTCATTTCAAGAGAGAATGCACTAATTCTGCAGTTGGTGGAAATGAACATCCTTTCAATGATGATTACTACCGAAAGGCAATCTACCATCGAAGCAGAGAAGAGCCAAAGTTGATTGAAGATAAACCAAAAGAAAAGTCAAGAGCATATGCAGTAATCTATCCTGATGAAGGATTTAACTGGAGCACAGTTTGTCCAGAAGAAGACCGTTTAGAGAATGTTCGTAAAACAGCTAATGGGAGAGCTATGACAGAAGAAAGAAAGTTTGTTTTTGTTGCTGAGATTCAAGTTGAAAACAAAGACAAAGACACTGCTGAAATCCATGAAGAAAAAGTTGAGATCAAAGAAAAAACTCGAGAAGAGATCTTGAGTGAGAAGACTTACAGAGAAAGAAATGTGGTCTACAACAGAATGGATGATATGCAAGAGGAGTATGAGATGGCTTTCGGTAGCAAAAGATGGGATAAAAAGAGAGAATGTTATTATAACAGAGAAGGAGAACCAGTTGTTCTCAAGAAAGACATAATTTTCGATGATGTTCTTCTCAAAGTTCCGTTGAGAGCTGAATACTATAGAAATGTATTGAAAGATGACACATACGTTAAGAGATTTGAAAAGGAGATCAGATATGCTATGTTATCGTGTCTGAGAAAAAGGGATGAGGAGAGAATGAAGAAGAATGTTGAAGAAATGGTGAACAATTTGAAGAAGAATGTTGAAGAGGTTAACACAGAAACTGTTGAAGTTGAAGCTGTGAAAGAAATCAAAAGTGAAGAAGTTGTTGTGAATGAAGAGGTTAAGAAAGCTGTTACTGAAGAACAGCAGATTGAAGAAGAGGTGAAGAAAGAAGAGAAAGAAGAAAAGAATGAGAACGAGGAAGCTGATAATGTTGGTGATGAAGTCGGTGTTGAAGAAAAGCAGAATGTTGATGAGCAGACAGAGTTGCTGAAAACACCGAAGTGCCAATCACTGAGGTAAATTCTGATTCTGAAAACTTGAAACTGATTGACCAGTGCAAGAAATGCATGGAACCGTGCAGAGCTTGTACTGAAAAAGATGAGCAATTTAGAACAAGAGATCTTGAGTTCACAAAAATTGAAAAGATTTTCAAAGAAAAATGCAAAGAAATGTTAGAAAAAGAAAAGTTTTTTAAAGAAAATGATGAAAAACTTTCAGAAAAATGTAACAAATTAGAGAAAGAAAATGAAGTTTTGAAAGAAAATGTTTTGAAAATGACAAATGAATGTGAACAAAAAGAAATTGCTTGTCAAGAAATGAAAAAGGAATATGACTCTATGAAATTATCATATCATATTACGAAAGAGTCATATGAAAAAGTAAAAGATGAAATGAAGTATGCTCAATCAAGAATGAATTATCTTTCTGAAACAACCAAAGAACTTAAACGAATGTATGCTATAAAACAAGATGTTGTCAATTCCTATATTGAGGATGTTGCTAAGTTAAAGCGACAGATTGTTGATTTAGAACAGGATAACAACAAGTTAAAGAGTTACCACGTGTCGTCATATGTGCTTGAACGAATTTTCAATATAAAACCGGGTGATGGTGAGTCTGAGCAGAATAAGAAAGGCATTGGCTCAGAGTTTCATCAAGTTCCACCACCGGGAAAATTTGCATTTTATGATGAGGAAAAGGTTGAAAAAGCTTTCAACATGGTAGATCAATTGCCAGACAACATTGACATAACCTATTCCAAATCTGATGATTCTCATGATTCAGAGGTGGTAGGTAAAGTCGTTGAAAGTGTGTTGAAAGAAGAGTCAGTTGATACAGGTAAATCTGAATCATAGGATGAAGATGAAGGAAATCTTCATGATGGTTATCTGAAAAACACAAAATCTGAGAAAAGTTTGAATGATGATTCAAAAGGATTGATTTATACCATGATTGGATCGGACAAATTGTTCTTAGATGTTGTATTCCCGATTCAGAATGCGATTTCAGAAAAGGTTGATAAAGTATTCAAAATGGTTGAGATTGAGAAGTCTGAGATTTCAAAGTTTGTTGGTAAGAGTCATAAAGGTTCGCATAACAAACCTGGTTTCAAAAAGAAGAACATGAAGGCTGGGTTGGGTTATAAGAAGAAACAGAATCGAAACAAAAATGAAATGCCAAATTTTCAGGCAAAACTGAGTTTTGTTCAAGGAGACAGTTTAGAAAAAGAAAAAGAACTCAAAATGAGACAGTCTAATGATGAGTTCTTCGCTCAAAAGAAAAAGCAACAACCACGGGTCAAAGATGTGTCCATGAGAACATGTTTCAAATGTGATCAAAAAGGACATCTTGCACACAAGTGTCCTAATCTAA